>OX463864.1:21639110-21689050 GCA_949825065.1 Odontocerum albicorne
ACAAACGTTTTTTTTTAAATTACTACAACGTCATTGTATTGTATCACACTTTTGTTGTATATAATACAACCTGGCTGTCTAATTGACGAGAAGCAATCCCTTACAATCAGTAAGAAATTAAAATTGAACTCATCACCCCAGGGTTGGAAAACAAGTATTGTAACAACTGGGACGATTTCATAATATTTATTATATATTTATAAATATTTTATGCCTACACGCCATTTCCTAGTTGCATGATTTTTCATAGGTACATTCTATGACAAAGGGTCGAATATTTTTTTTGTAAAAAAAAATGATCGATTGCTTTATACAGATAAACGAGCAAATAGACGATTAGTATCATCCCCAAACAGTCTCCAAAAATATTGAGCTCTATATTAATGGTGCACCCACCTTCTATATTAAGGGTGCACCCAGCTTTATTCGTGGGAATAAAAAAGTTACCCCTTTATCGAAATATGAAAAATTCATTCTAAAAAATTAAACATACCATCACGCCGTTTCCCTGCTGTGGTTGGTAGAGAGGACAGAACACTAGACTTTCTTATCTCGACTCACATTTCTTACTTATACTTTTTTTATACACATTCTCATATAATTTCTACGATTTCTCTGATTATTACAATTGGTTCATTTAAAACTTGTTGTGCAGAGACTTAGTTAAGTATTTCGTTTTCGCAATATTCATGTATTGGGCGGAGATTTAGATTTTGAGAGTAAACGAGAGATGTAGAAAAGATACATTTGAAATATGCTTCTAGTGAGTGATGTTACCAATTCCATGGACAGCAAACTAACGACTCCATTCCCAAAGAAGTGAGAATCACCGACAGATTGTCAACAATATGCTTTTGACTAGTCCTCCGACTGTTTGGGCACATTGGAGAGGTTTGCAGTTACTAGAAGCGTGTAAAGACGACAAGAATCCCAATGCGTTGGACTGACCAAGTGAGAGAAACAACGGAACTACCATTTACAACTACCCTTCGAACCAGAGGCTATCGTGGGAGTCACAATGCTCAGTCAAGAGCTACACGAGAGGATGATCTTTTAAAATATGATTTACTTGATCCAACCACAGATTCGAAAGATACAATGGAAACATTCCACCAGGGGACTTGAATACAAAGAGACAAAGTTTGAACTCAATTTCAGAGGTGCATGGTCACGCAGTAACGCACTTGACTTCCGTGCGGAAGGTCGTCAGTTCGAACCCCGCGCTGTGCTACTTTCCTCGAACGACACAGGTACTTTTTCCGCCTAGTGTTGGATGGCATAAGGATATCAATGACTTCAGTCATATCTATTCTTAAAAAAATTATCGTTCACGACACTTAAATCAGTGTAGACTTTTTAGAAGCGGACCAATATGACTACCATATATCAGCCTAACAGCTGCATTGAAAACAGACCGATCCAACCATACTTTCCTTGGTCTTCCTCTACCACGCCTCCCGCTCACATTTGCACTGTATTTGTTTTGTTAATATTTTTTCATTCATTCGTTCTACATGCCCAAATCATCTTCATCTTTCTCAACACATCTCCCTTACGTTTACATTCATCCCTAATCACTTCATTCCTTACGCCTAACTGTTGTAAGTATTTTTAAAATTAATTTAATACTTTTGACATTGATTTCGTTAACTTGAGTGGGCAGTGGAAAATTTAATTCCACTATTTCAAACATTCTGAGGTAAATTTTCTTCCCTTATTCTTTTATCTTTTCTAACAGATTAATAGTTTCTTTTGGTTATAAATACGAGTAGCTTCTCAAAAAACTTTTAGATCATTTCAATAAAATCGATCTACTTTTAAACCCAGATACATAAATTCAAGTTACTTTGGAAGGTAGCTCTATTGAAGGTACTATTCAGTAAAAAAATAGTTACTGTACTCAAGTTATAATTACTTGAAAGACGAAGTGCACTTTTACTAAAATTCTTTTTTACTATTTTTTTCTTTTTTGCATAGTACTCGGATATGAATATTTAGTGTTTCAAACCTATTGAAGAGCGTCACAATATTGGCCTTGCCCTCAGTAACCGAGCCTTTGGGTTTAGAATCTCTGAAGTAGGCACATAACTCGCGGTTCGTCATTGAACGTTTTGGTAACACTATCACTCAGCGTATGCGAGTATTGCTACCAGACTTACTATTTTTTTCCTTTATTGAACAATTGCCGTCAAAATCTTTGAAAATATATCTAGTGGCCTAGTTGGTAAAAAACCTGTCTGTCAATCTGGAGGTTTCGGGTTCAATTTTCGTTCGTTCCTATTTAAAAAAAAGGGGGTTTCAATCTGATTTTCCTTAAAGGCCCCATTTTTCATGTTGGTAGAAAGAGATTACTATAGTACATAGCAATTAACCTGCCAAATCGTGTCATTTATAACGAAAGTGTAATACAATTTAATGTAATAAAAATTGCACTGATTTATCATTTTTTTATTTTATTTTAAGATATTCTTAATTTTGATATTCTCTTCTTTCCCTTTTAATTATAATTTTAATTTATTTATCAACAAATTTATTTATTTATAAATTAATTGATCACCTAATTTAATTGAAGGAATTCACTAATGTGTTAAAAAGACAGCTAAACGCAATGGTCTAAACACTTGTCTGGAATGTTGAAAGAGATCTAGCCGGACATGGTGCAATGGTCTAAACACCTGTCAGGAATGTTGAAAAATGTCTAGGCGGGTATGGTGCAATTGTTTAAACACCTGTCTGGAATGTTGAAATACTCGTACATCTAGGCGGGTATGGTGCAATGGTCTAAACACGTGTCAGGAATGTTGAAAGATGTCTAGGCGGGTATGGTGCAATGGTCTAAACACCTGTCAGGAATGTTGAAAGATGTCTAGGCGGGTAAGGTGTAATGGTCTAAACACCTGTCAGGAATGTTGAAAGATGTCTAGGCGGGTAAGGTGCAATGGTCTAAACACCTGTCTGGAATGTTGAAAGATGTCTAGGCGGGTATGGTGCAATGGTCTAAACATCTGTCAGGAATGTTGAAAGATGTCTAGGTGGGTATGGTGCAATGATCTAAACACATGTCAGGAATGCTGAAAGACGTCTAGGTGGGTATGGTGCAATGGTCTAAACACCTGTCAGGAATGTTGAAATATGTCTAGGCGGGTATAGTGCAATGGTCTAAACACCTGTCAGGAATGTTGAAAGATGTCTAGGCGGGTATAGTGCAATGGTCTAAACACATGTCCGGAATGTTAAAAATACACGTATTTTAATTCCGTCGGCCTCCTTTTGTTTTCTTTTGGCTTTCTTTGGAATAACCTAAAAAGTAAAGTGTTTTTCTTATTTTGTACAAAATATTCACGTATTAAAAACCCATAATAGTTTGATGTTATTAAATATATTTATTCTTATATCTTAAAGGGTCTTAAACTGGTCATGCGAGTAAACATCCTGTTTTTCTGATGAGGACGAAATATATTGCAAAGTTTGTTGATAGACAAAATTTAAGTATTGGTCTGAGTAACATGACGATATTTTTGGTTTGATCTACTATATTAACTCGACTTCCCCTTTCTTCCTAATGAGTTCGAGGGAAACATGGATGGCATATATGTTTGGATAACCCTGTTCATCTGGAATAGGCGATGTGCAGTCTGCCGTGTGGTGTGGTCAGGGGTGGTCGGATGGTCTGCCGGTGCTACGGCCTTACCGACACACGGGTTATGGTTGACCATGGCGAAGATACGGTCGCATCTCTTCTTCATGTGGTTGTTGGGACATATGCAACCGAACAGGGGGGACATGCGCAGTCCAGCCCATGCCTCACGACACTGATCCCTGAAAAAAAGAAAAAAAAATTATGCTGATGTTGACTGTAAATTAGCTCTGAAGAGGTAAATTTGAACGTTATTGAAACGTCGGCATTATAAGTTAAACCAAGCTATACAATATTTAAAAAAAAATACCTTACACAAATGATACGAAGAACGACGAAAGACATAAAATTTAAATATCAAAATGCAACCATAAAGAAGATATATGTTATCATATCATCATCATCATTGTCAACCAGGGTCGATCCATTGCTGGATGAAGGTCTCCCCAAGTTGACTCCAAATAGTTCGGTCCTTTGCTCGTTGATGCCATGTGATGCTGCCATGCTTCCTGATTTCATCCATCCAGCGTACCTTCGGTCTTCTTCTGAGCCTCTTTATGCCTCTTAGGTACCATTGGATTATTTCGGATGTCCATCGGGAGTCTGACATTCTGGCTACGTGTCCGACCCATTGCCACTTCATTCTTTTGCACACCTTTATAACGTCTTCTACCTTTGTTATATTGCGAATCCAGGTGTTTCGTTTACGGTCTCTTTTAGTATATCCCAACATGCATCTCTCCATGCCCCTTTGTGCGGTCTGGAGCTTTTGTGTGTTCTTTACTGTGAGCGTCCATGTCTCGCAGCCATACGTAAGTACTGGAAGAATGCACTGGTTGTAGACCCTTCGCTTCAAGGATATTGGGAGATTACTTTTGAAGATGTTGTTCAAACGTCCAAATGAGCTCCACGCCAGTTTTGTCCTTCGTGCTATTATCATATAACTTGTAGGAAATTCAAATTAATTTAGTTCATAGTTATAATATTATATAAAAAAAAAATAATATTAGTTCTTAAGACACAATTTTTTATATAAGTGTAGCCTTTGGCAAATGTTTGTGTTGTGTATTACGTTATTGATTTAAAAAATACATCATTTATTTATTGTAAATACTATATATACGCCACTTAAATCGAGGAAACAATAGTTCCTTTCACAGTGGATTGCTGAATCTGGGAAATGAGGATTGCTGAATCCTTTCACAGTGGATTGCTGAATCTGGGAAATGGGGATCGCTGAATCCTTTCACAGTGGATTGCTGAATCTGGGAAATGGGGATCGCTGAATCCTTTCACGGTGGATTGCTGAATCTGGGAAATGAGGATTGCTGAATCCTTTCACAGTGGATTGCTGAATCTGGGAAATGGGGATCGCTGAATCCTTTCACGGTGGATTGCTGAATCTGGGAAATGAGGATTGCTGAATCCTTTCACAGCGGATTGCTGAATCTGGGAAATGGGGATCGCTGAATCCTTTCACGGTGGATTGCTGAATCTGGGAAATGAGGATTGCTGAATCCTTTCACAGTGGATTGCTGAATCTGGGAAATGGGGATCGCTGAATCCTTTCACGGTGGATTGCTGAATCTGGGAAATGAGGATTGCTGAATCCTTTCACAGTGGATTGCTGAATCTGGGAAATGGGGATCGCTGAATCCTTTCACAGTGGATTGCTGAATCTGGGAAATGGGGATCGCTGAATCCTTTCACGGTGGATTGCTGAATCTGGGAATTGAGGATCGCTGAATCTAAAAGAGTCTTTTTGCACTTTGGGAAATCGTTGTTGGAACCTCATTCTCTGCTAACACCACCGTGTCATCACCATACAGCAATCGGCACACATTCTCATTCACTATTTGTATGCTATCCACTGATCTCTTTAATTCCTTCACTCATAAATTTATGTAAATATCAAACAACCAAGAACACATAACCCCTCCTTGCTTACCCCTTTTGAAATATCAAACCACTCAGTTGTACCTTTTTATTAATCAATTGTGAGACTACAACAATTGGGTAACTCCATGCCTGGTTTGGTAGATATTTTCAATGTAGATGTTGTAGATCTCAGAAGGATCCTTCTATATCTCCAATCTTAGGTATTTGCTAAATGAGTGTCGTATTGTTTTACAACCTATGTATAGTACCCGGCGGTAAGTAATATACATCGGGCTTAAGAAAGAGACTGTCGGCCATAATCGGCTAACTTCGGCTTTGTCATTCTTACACGTGTTCGTGAGAACGTACGTGAGAGTCTCTTTCTTAAGCTCGATGTGTATTACTTACCACCGGGTACTGTATATGTATTTTTTCTTACCAAGAAAATACGAAATACACATTCTACTTTAGGTGGAGTGTAGTGTATGTATGTATGTCGAGTTCATACATTTTATCATCTTATGTATTTTGTATGTACAGTAGTTTTCAAAAAGGATTTGGGATAAGTATACAGCTTCCACGTGCAAACTTCTCCAGAGTAGTCTCATGGCCGGATCAAGCTCAGAATTATTGATGACGAAGAGGCATCTCTCCAGCTTCATGCACTCTATTGATCCCTGATACCCCCCTCTGGTCAGAGATGCAGGAAGAATAATATTCAGGGATGACGTACAGACACACAAGGTGCGCGTTCAGAAAGCTAAGATAAGTATAAGGGTTGCGAAAAGGATTCATTTGCACTTGATTTTTAAAAGCAATCTACCCCCAATAGATTTTACGATGTCTGTCTTTCAATCCGGAAGTTGTGGGTTTGATGAATAAAAAACCAAGAATTTTCAAAAAAGTTGGGTTTTCACTTAAGGCTCGTTTCAACACTTTTATGATGAGTAAAAAGAGATTGCCACATTCAAATTCTGGATTCAAAAAATGTTTAATCTTTAGACATTATTTGTGTCGATAATACAGTGACCAATACGTAATCGACAAACATTTGGTAGGGATTACTGTTGCTGGTCCCGTGACGTGGAATAATCTGTTTCTAAGTATACGATATATGGATGACGTGTAGAAGCCAAGGTGTTACAGACATCAAGAGCAAGATGGAGGAGAGGCGATTGAGATGGTATGGACACGTTGGACGCAGAGCACCCGATCACATTGTGAACCATGCAATCTCCATGGATCTTCCTCAAAAAGATAACTTGATGCAGAGGCACGGCCTGGGGGACGTAGTCCGGGACAGAAGAGTATACAACCTGAGGACGAGGAGAGCTGACTCCAACAGTCTTCGCAGACAGTGAGTTGGGATGGAGCCAGGGAGAAGAAGATGTATGGATGAAGTGTGCAATTTTGCAAGCACTTGAAAACAACCCTTTAAAAGAAGGTTTTATAAAAAAATACGACAGTATATGAACACTACATTCCACCTTAATCCATCCAAATGTGTTATTGTTAAGTACCAAAATATCTACAAAGTGTTTCTTTGTGGTTCGTTCCCCCAACGTAATTTTAAAACGGTATTTTTACCAAATATATTTGGCAAGAAACGTGTGATAAATACGGAATGAGGTGATTGAATAAAATTGATGTTTATTATATTAAGGCAAAATAACAATTAATAATAATTGACATTATTCACATTAAGACATAATGACAATAAATTATAATTTATGGTTTTTATATGAAGACATAAAAACAGTAAATTTTAATTGATATTAATAATATTAAGTATCGATTTATTTTTTCATGCTATATGTCCTCAGTGAGATACAGACAAAAGCCTAGTTTACTGGAGACACGACAAATTAAATGCAACAAACCCAGATCCATTAAAATTGTGTGTCCAAATTAAAATACCTGTTGTTTTTTCGCTAATTATATATATTTCTTTTCATGTGTAAAAGAAATAATAACTATGAATTATAATTTATAGTATTTACATTAAGACATAATGACAATAAATTTTAATTTATAGTATTTGTATTAAGACAAAATAACAATAAATTATAATTGATAATAATCATATTAAGACATAATAACAATAAATTATAATTTATAATTTTTATATTAAGACATAATAACAATAAATTATAATTGATATTAATCATATTAAGACATAATAACAATAAATTATAGTTGATATTAATCATATTAAGACATAATAACAATAAATTTTAATTTGGAGTCTTTATATTAATACAAAATTCAATAAATTATAATTGATATTGTTCATATTAAGATATAATAATAATTAATTGTAATTGACGTTATTCATATTAAGCCCAAATAACATTGAATTATAATTGATATTATTCATATTGAAAGAATACAATAAAATTATGATTAATATTATTCATATTAAGACGTAATACCGATGGATTTTAATTGATATTATTTATATTAAAAAATGTGTATCAATCATATTCAGACCAATTTTAAAATTGACGTGGCCCAAAAACCTACGTTGGACTCTCTCCAGTGCACTGGAATGGACTGTATAATGGGGAGTCCATATAGTAGAATTGTATTCTAATTTACTTCTCACTAAGGCGATGTAAAGAAACTTTATCTCGTGTGCTCCCTTAAACCAGGGGTGGCCAACCTTTTTTTGGCCATGTGCCAAAACAGGTTTTGGATAAAGGCTCGCGGGGCTCACATGTATTTTTTTTAAAATATTAGCTATATAATTGGCACTATCACTCTCAGAGCACTGTGTTAAGTACACCCACAATTTGCTGTTATTATAGGCTGCTATTAAGTGCCAACAAAAGTTATTTTAGATAAACTCAACCTAATCAGACCGCAATAACAGTGAAAAAAATCACCTGGAATTGAACGCGGGACCTTAGGTTCTTGAACCAAACGTCTTAACCACTGTATCATTAGGGCTGACAATTTTTTCCAATGAATGTTATTTATTATACATACACACATATAGTCACACCATGTATCTCGCGAGATAGGCAGAGAGGCCCGATATCCAAACTTCTATTTAACACTTGCCTTACTGTGCTAAAAAAATCCGCCAGCCCCGGTGCTGGACGCTAAGCGTCCAGTGAAAAATGTATATTTTAAATCAAAATTATGCAAAATCTGCTAGGTTATTTTTTGTAATTAGCTATAAAAATATTTTTATTGTGTATTAAAATGTCGAATAATCAAATAAAATATAAGTCCTGGTCACTCGCTATCCATCACAGGGTGGCAAGTGTTAAGCATACAACTTTCGCCTCCTCTACATTCATACATTTCCTTACGCAAAATCTTCTATTATTCACACTTCTCACTTTACCTTCTTTCAAAATTTTGTCCATTTGGTCCAATTACGTTTACCTTCCACGCTCACTTTCCAATTCTGTCTTGTGTATTCGCTTAGTTATTATTTCGTCATTCATTCTCTCAACATGTCCAAACCATCTTAAACCTTCTTTTTACATCTTATTTAAAGTATCTATTTCTGGTGTCTTCGTTCTGCTGTTTTTCAAACATTGACACTTCACACATTAACGCATAGCATTAATCTTTCTCTTATCCTTATTCTGACAAGTCCAAGTTTCCCTTCCATACACCGAGATGGGCACCATCATAGTATTTCTTATTGTCATTTTGCTACTGTTCATATGTTTTTAACCCTTCCCTCCCTGTGATGTGTAACTAGTACACATTGCTTCTAAAACACGTTAATATATCTATAAAATAGAATAAATACTGGGTTCAAATTTTAGGCATTCCTCCGTAATACATTTACGCATTGAATAAAAAAATAATATTAATAATAATTAGCACTTATCGGCCACAATAGAGATATTTTGTGAAAATCGGGAATAAATTCACCAATACAATCAAACGTGTGCCAGTGTGTGACGTAGGTATATTCATTCTAAAAAATCGCTATGGGTGAGGAAGCGACACTATTCACGTCTCACTCTTACTCTACTTCGGTGTATGGGAACGCAAGAAATATAATCTCAATTCGCTCGCTTCTCTCGCTTCAGTAGCTCTCAAGCATCCATTTCAGGTGGTCTGTTTACCCGTTTTGTGAACGTCGGCCGATGTTTTTTTCATGTTTTCAGCAATTAAATTTCAATTATCATCACTTTTGACTATAAATATTCTTATTTTTTCGATTTTAAATCGCTCATTTTTACATGTGTATTGATGTATATTGAACACACAGCACCGAAACACGCGGATTTTTTTAAAACAGGAAGGGAAAGGTTAATTGATTATACGTAAAAAATAATTCACATTATTATTTATTTATTTAATACTTTATTGCAAAAATAACCTGACGAGTTTATACCCAGGCGGCAATCTCTTCCAACCAATCAGACAAAAGTAAATGGAGCAAGTTACATGGTCACAAAAAAATATTGAAATGATATCATTAATTAAAGGAAAATCATTATCATTAAAAAAGGACGGTAGGGAGGAAAATAATTAAACAAGTTATACTACTGACTAGAAATTTAGTTTTTTCAGTCGTTCCTCAAAGCGTGCCAGCGACGGAGTGAGTCTTACATTGG
Source organism: Odontocerum albicorne (assembly GCA_949825065.1). Classification (NCBI taxonomy): domain Eukaryota; kingdom Metazoa; phylum Arthropoda; class Insecta; order Trichoptera; family Odontoceridae; genus Odontocerum; species Odontocerum albicorne. The sequence continues at coordinate 21,649,212 of OX463864.1, forward strand.
TTTATAACTGGTTCCAGAGTCTCACTGCATAAGACAGTATAGGATGACGTAATAAAAGAAGAGCGATGAACTGGGAAGGCCAATAAACACTCTTTCTCTGAGTGTACATGGTCGCAAGTTTATGATCGGAAAGACGCTGAATATTTTATTCATGCATTCATTTAAATTATATATCATCATGTTACAGAAATATCTCAATGAATAAAGATTTGAATTATTTTAGATACATTTTACTTGTAAAAATGAAATACACAAGTGTTTGTGTGTTGTATTTTCATAAAAAAATATTTATGTATAATATTACATTTTTTATATACGTATGTATGTTACATGTAAATACATTTTTATTTATACATAAATTTTCATATATATATAATATTAATTTTGGATCACATTAAAATAAGATTTTCATTTTTACTGGGGACACGACAAATGAAAGGCAACAAACCCAGATCAATAAAAATTGTGTATTCAAATTAAATTACCTGTTGTTTTTTCGCAAATTGTGTATTTTATAAATTTCTTTTCATGTGTAAATAAAATATAATAAAATAAATATTTTACTGTCTTATTTTTCAGTGTTGGATATCTAGAGTGTGTCATTATTATTCAAAACTATATTTAATTATGATTTCTTTCATGTTGTTTATATTTAAGGTATTAACGTTGTGGAGGTTTAAAGACATTGTAATTTATTTTTATCAAACACTGTTTATTCCACTTTTTTGTAACGGTATAACCCTACCGGTTTCAAGGTTTTCACCTCATCTTCAGGGGAGCACAAACAAGACTTGTTTGCGCTTCCCTGAAGATGAGGTAAAAGCCTTGAAACCGGTAGGGTTATACCGTTACAAAAAAGTGGAATAAACAGTGTTTGATAAAAATAAATTACATTTCTTTCATGATTTATATAAAACAACTTGCGAGTCATACAAAACACTCTTACAGGCAGCACGCGGGCCGCGGATTGGTCATTCCTGCTTTGAATGATTTTGAAATTTTCAGTATAAACCCTAACATTTTCAGGCCACTACTAATGAGTTTGTCAATGTGCTTCGAAAAAGTCAACGCACTATCAAATATATGACCAAATCTCGCATGTCCGAAACTGCTTGCAATGTATCACAATCAATGGGATAATAAAAATTTATGGGGTTTTTGAAACAGAAAACTTCGAATGCAGCAAAAATATTCTTTTGGCGTCATTATATGGGAGTACCCAATGATATTTCAAATCGTTCTTGTAGGGTAGAATTGCCTATATATTAAAAAAAAAAAAAAAATAGTGCACATCCCTATCTATTCCAGAGCTGTTCTCAGTTACAGGCAGTGGAAACGATTTATGGTCCATTTGAAATTCAAATAGAGGGAACAGGAGCAGCTCGGGACTGCTGCCCATAAATGTTAATAAAACGGGGCGCAAGCTCGAAAGGGGGGCTAGAAAGGAAGAAGGCCCTATGGATAGCCGCCTTGAGAGGCGACCCTGGATGGAAATTTACACAATTATAGGTCATAACTTCTTCTTCTGTTAGAGAAACTGCTGATCGATCGTGTATTCAAGAAGAATTTTATTTTTTTGGAATGTTGCGGTTTCATTTTGTGTAACTTCATAATGATAATTCAGATGAATTTTCTTTGTTAATTCCACTTAAAAGATTTTACTAACGTGACTCGAGTTTTGAGCCCTTTTTAAGAGTTTTACGTTCGGCAAACACAATAATTCTGACAATTTCCGTTTTTGGCAATTAACGCTAGTCTTGCACCCAAAGATTTCGAGGTAGATTCCTGATGGTACTAAAAAAAGGTAATAAAGTTAGTCAACCAGTCTGTGGATGAGAGATACCTGCACGTGTATTGGTTTATCATGAGCTAGCTGTTGCACTTCAGTAAGCACATAATTTGGTCAGATTTCAATGGTAAATGATCCCAGAAGATGGGCAGATGTAATCCGTTGCAACTTATCATTAGTTTTTATACAGCGCTATAGAAAATAATAAAAAGCGTATATACGATAGAAAAACACAAATTTAGATGATAAATGTCATAAAAGTAAAATCTGTTCAGAGGTGAATACACTAAGAATTGAACCTGGGACGCCGCTTACTAAGCGTGAATGTCAATCGTTAGACCAGGGCTAACGACAATAAATAAATAAATTGTTTGCCATGAATACAAATGTTAAAGAGTTTGTATTATTTATTTGCACAACATTTATGACCAATATAAATAATAAATAATAAATAATAAATAATAAATAATAAACAATAAATAATAAATAATAAATAATAAATAATAAATAATAAATAATAAATAATAAATAATAAATAATAAATAATAAAAAATAAATAATAAATAATAAATGACAAATAACAAATAACAAATAATAAATAATAAATAATGAATGATTAATGATAAATAATAAATAATATACAATACAATAAATAATAAATAAATAAATATAGGTTTATTGACAGCAACAAAGTATGTACATAATATATTTAAATACACTTAAAAAACACATAAATGGCAGAACATAAATTTAAGAGAGAAGCTATCAAAAGGTCTGGGCTCATCTAATAACACTCCCACCCGGCCAAGATACATCCCACCAATGTAGGGCGAGCCCAGCCGCGGGGACACCAGATGTTTTTCAGCCAACAAATTAAATATTATTAATCAAAGGAAACAAGGTAGAGATGGTGGAGGGGAAAGGAAAATCGAGAATGACGAGATATCGTTTACTTAATAATATTTTCATACGCTTGACATATAAGTGTTGTTGACCGTCCACGTGCAATTCTACACGTACGATGGCGAACTATAAGTTATTTGCGTACTCCAGTGGTTCTTAACCCGGACGCTCGATTACTGGAGCAAAATAAAATGCTGTTTTGCGACCGCGCTTATAAATATACACACAAATTAGGATACCATACGAACTAATACGTTCATTCATATGGTATCATTCAAAATAACGCGAAGGCGTTGAAGAGTGAGGCCGTGAGACAAATCTTTGTTCACCAATAATCGAGTCTGACATTAGAGAACGTGGATTGCCGGTCTGTGGACCGACTTAGGTGGAGGTGTTTTGTGGCCTTCTGATGAAACGTAAAAAGATAATGATACTAATAAAAAAATAATTAATGGCATATCTGGAGATGACGTCGTAAAAATATATTTAAAATGCGTTGTTTGATAATAAAATATTATTTAAAGTGCGTTATATCCTATTAAAATATCACTTCGATTTCGCTCTTTCTTAATGAAATATCATATCAAATGCGCTGTTTATTAGTGAAATATTCTATCAAGTGCACTCTTTCCTAATAAAACACCACTTCAAGTTTGCCGTTTTGTAATAAAATGTCAACTTAAGTTCGATATTTAGTAATAAAATATCACTTCATGTGCGCTGTTTCTTAATAAACTATTCCTTCAAGGGAACTCTTTCATAATGAAATATCACTTACTATACCATGTTTCCTAATAAAAAAATCACTTCAAGTTAGCCGTTTTGTAATAAAACGTCACTTCAAGTTCACTATTTAGTAATGAAATGTCACTTCAAGTGCGCTGTTTCTTAATGAACTATTCCTTCAAGTGAACTCTTTCCCAATGAAACATTACTTCCTGTGCAATATTTCCTAATAAAATATCACTTCATGTGCGCTGTTTCTTAATAAACTATTCTTTCAAGGGAACTCTTTCATAATGAAATATCACTTTCTATAGCATGTTTCCACATAAAAAATTCACTTAAAAGTTTGTCGTTTTGTAATAAAACGTCACTTCAAGTTCACTATTTAGTAATGAAATGTCACTTCAAGTGCGCTGTTTCTTGATGAACTATTCCTTCAAGTGACCTCTTTCCCAATGAAACATTACTTCCTGTGCCATATTTCCTAATAAAATATCACATCATGTGCGCTATTTCTTAATAAACTATTCCTTCAAGGGAATTCTTTCCCAATGAAACATTACTTCCTGTGCCATATTTCCTAATAAAATATCACTTCATGTGCGTTATTTCTTAATAAACTATTCCTTCAAGGGAACTCTTTTATAATGAAATATCACTTTCTATACCATGTTTCCTAATAAAAAAATTGCTTAAAGTTTGTTGTTTTGTAATAAAATTTCACTTCAAAATCACTATTTAGTAATGAAATGTCACTTCAAGTGCGCTGTTTCTTAATAAACTATTCCTTCAAGGGAACTCTTTCCCAATGAAACATTACTCCCTGTGCCATGTTTCCTAATAAATACCACTTAAAGTTGGCCGTTTTGTAATAAAATGACGAGTTCGCTATTGAGTTATGAATTATTTCTTTATGTTTGTTGTTTCCTCAGAAAATATCTCTTTGGATTTCGCAATATTCCTTCTCAGATGTTTATCTTCGCATCTCTTATACAATTTTCTTATCAAACTCTACAATTCATCTTCGTTCTTTACTATGCTTGAGAAAATGTAGGATGGTTCCTGTGACATTTGAAATGTCATCTCTCAAAGGGATGGGGTTAAATCGTTTTTTTTTACAAATCGAATAGTTTTTTTTATAAATCGAAAAATTGTTTTTCTCTAAACTGACGTTTTAATTCCTAATTTTCACTATACTGACTTTCTAATGTATTGAATGATTTGTATCTATCTTATAAGATCCACTATGAATCAATACTATGGGTAATTATGAACATTTAATTTTCGGTATAAAAAAAATCGAAAATCCAATTATCGTATACCCCATCCCTAGCCAATGCAGACTAACGTACTGACTTTTGACGAACGTCGCCAAATATTATTTGACTTTAATAAACTGACACACTCATATTTGTAACAAGATATATTAATTTGCCATTATTTTTAGTTTTATGTAATGTATTTACCTAAACAACTTGCTATTTATTAGAATCGAGGCTTATATTAAAGTTGATAAAATAATTAAAATTACTGACTTAAATTCTTCTTGTTGTTTTAATTTTGGTTGTTTTCGTTTGTGTTTCTGTGTATTTTTTGTTTTAATTTCAATTTTTATTCTTATGATTGTGTGCTGTATATTGTGGGATGAATATTTTTGGTCTTTCTGGAGTGATGATGTGTGAGGAGTTGAATTTCGCAAGATGTTTCCAGTTGTAGTTGAGTGTCACTGTCAGGTTGATGAGAACGTGCAACGGGGTTTTGTTTTTGTGTAATCAAAAATCGGAAAGAAGTATAGATTTATTTTTTCATGCTAAGTATCCTCAGTGAGATACAGGCAAAAGCCTAGTTTACTGAGGATACGACAAATGAAAGGCAACAAACCCAGGTCCATTTAAATTGTATGTCCAAATCAAATTATCAGTTGTTTTTTCGCAAATTGTGTATATTTCTTGTCATGTGTAATAATAAATAAATAAACTGAACGTCGTTACAAGGTTGTATTGGGGTAAATTTGTGAACTGTCACAGGGACCATGCTACAATTTCTCAAGTATAAGACTATAATTTAATCAGCATACATCAATTCGTAAACATTCTCAATCGACATTTATATGTCACCTATTGACCTATGTAGTTCCTTCGCAAATGAAACTATGTAAATATTAAATAAACTCGGTGACATAGTTTATCCTTGCTTTACCCCTTTTGAAATAATAAACTACTCAGTCATGTCACCGATCACTCTAATAAATGCTCTACTTTTGGCATATGGATATGGTGTTGAATTAAAAATTATACGTGTTATTGCATTAAAATAGAATTGGACTTGCTATAAAAATAAATACATAACATATAAAGACTGATCGATGTAAAGTAAAATAAAAAAGGATTTGGAGATTTTTCCACGTAGAGCCAAAGAGTTGTGAAAGATTAACAAAAAAAAATATTTTTCCATTTTTCCCTTAATATAAAAACTGACGGTTCCATAATAATTCATTAGCGCGTAATATAAATAAAAACAAAAACAAAAAATCGCAACAGGCTGGTTGGTAATTCTATCATCAAATTTACAGGCCGAGGTCCCATGAGGCCCCAGAGGAAGGAGAGCGTCGTATCTCACAAAATAATCATATTTTTTTATTCTCCTGGAAATATTTTATTCCGCATTATAGCCATTAAAAATTCAAAATGAAGGTGCCCCGAAGGGCACTAAGATAGGCGGCGGGAAAATCCACAGTTTTTTTTATGATTAAAAGGAAAAAAAACATGGAATGAAAGAAAAAATATATAATAAGAAATGTGTTGAGTAAGGTGAAGAAAGCAATGTGAGATGGTTTGGGCATGTGGAACAAATAAATGAAGAAATACTTATAAAACAAATAAACAGTGATAATATGAGTGGAGGACAAGGCCAGGAAGATCAAGGAAAGTGTGATTGGATCAAGTGGTTATAAGGACAGTTACCTCAGGACTTGAGTAATCCAGTATTAATATGTGAAGTTTTTGATGTTGCAAAGCGATTTGTATCTCATGCTAAAGTATTTGTTAAATTTTTAAGATCTATCCATCACAATTGTCGATAAATCAATTTATTTGTTAACATTTTCAAGATCTATCCATCACAATTGCCGATAAATCAATGTATTTGTTAAATTTTTAAGATCTATCCATCACAATTGTCGATAAATTCATGTATTTGTCAAATTTTTACGATCTACCCATCACAATTCTCGATAAATCCATATATTTGTAAAAAAATAAGATCTATCCATCACAATTGTCGATAAATCCATGTATTTGTTAAATTTTTGAGATCTATCCATCAGAATTGTCGACAAATCATGTATTTGTTAAATTTTTACGATCTAACCATCACAATTATAGATAAATCCATGTATTTGTAAAAAAATAAGATATGTACAACACAATTGTCGATAAATCCACGTATTTGTTAATTGTTTAAGATCTGTCCATCACAATTGTCTATAAATCCATGTACTTTTTTAATTTTTTTAGATCTATCCATCACAATTCTCGATAAATCCATGTATTTGTTAAATTTATACGATCTATTCATCACAATTGTCGATAAATCTATATATTTGTTAAAATTTTAAGATCTATCCATCACAATTGTCGATAAATCCATGTATTTGTTAATTGTTTAAGATCTGCCCATCACAATTGTCGATGAATCCATTTATTTTTAAAAATTTTAAGATCTATCCATCACAATTCTCGATAAATCCACGTATTTGTTAAATTTTTACGATCTATTCATCACAATTGTCGATAAATCTATGTATTTGTTAAATTTTTAAGATCTATCCATCACAATTATTGATAAATCCATGTATTTGTAAAAAAAAATAAGATATATCCATCACAATTGTCGACAAATCCATGTATTTGTTAATTGTTTAAGATCTGCCCATCACAATTGTCGATAAATCCATGTATTTGTTAATTGTTTAAGATCTGCCCATCACAATTGTCGATAAATCTATGTATTTTTTAAAATTTTAAGATTTATCCATCACAATTCTCGATAAATCCATGTATGATATTTGCTAAATTTTTAAAATCTATCCATCACAATTCTCGATAAATCCATGTATTGGTTAAATGTTTAAGATCTATCCATTACAATTCTCGATAAATCCATGTATTTATCTAAAATGATCGAAATGAAAATCAGACTGGAATATATAAATATTTTTTTAAATCTGGGTTCCAGTGGGATTTGAACCCGCAACCTCCGGGTCGGGAAACCGGAGTCTTATCAAATATGTTACGGAGGGTCGTCCACGCTTACTTTGGAAACTAATTTTACAATGTAATAGAAATACATAACTAGCTCAAAATATGATACACTATTTAAAAAAGTAATCCTGAAAATAATATAAGAATGGAGAATGTAAATTCATTGTAATTTCTTTAATCCAACATTGTTTATTCTACTTTATATAACGGTATAACCCTACCGGTTTCAAGATTTTCACCTATTCATCAAAGGCGTACAAACAAGACGCAAAGAAGAGAACAAGAGTTTTGTTTGTGCTCTCTGATAATGAGGCGAAAACCTTGAAACCGGTAGGGTTATACCGTTATATAAAATGGAATAAGTAGTGTTTGATTAAACAATATTAAAAAAAAGAATATTTATGACCAAAGTCATAGGTATCCTTATACCCTCGAATACTAGGCGGAAAATGTGCCTGTGTCGTTTGAGGGGAGTATCGAAGCGCGGGGTTCGAACCGACGACCTTCCGCACGAAAGTCAAGTGCGTTACAGCGCGGCCATCCACCTCGCCAATTAGAATGTCTTCATACCTCCATAGTGTGAATATGCCTTAACTATAAAAAAAACATAGATGTCAAAGTCATTTATTTCATCAAAACAGAAATATTTCATACGAAAACATCATTTAGATAAAAATAAATTTCATATTGCCGATTTTACGTTACGCATTTCGGCGCATAAAAAATCTAAATTGCCTCATTTCAGTAGAATGTTAACTTTTATATTATCTCCCACGAATTTATTTGTAACAAGACACTAATTTTTTTTACACTTTACGACTACAAGACTGCGAAGTAGATAAACATTCTGCGGTGATGAGTTGTATGCCTGGTTCGCATAGATGACATAAGAGGTTGGCGCCTCGTGAATTGCATACAATTTTAAAATATATTATTTTTAGTTAAGGCATATGAACATTATGGAGGTTTATAGACATTGTAATTTGTTTTTATCAAACACTGTTTATTCCACTGTATGTAACGGTATAACCCTACCAGTTTCAAGGTTTTCCCCTCATCATCAGGGTAGCACAAACAAAACTGAATTATGTTTAAACTGGTACTGACGTACATGCTTCTAATGGCAAACATTCGGGTTGAATATTATGGGTGGATGGAGCCAGGAGACAACTTCAGCAAGCAGTGTTGAGATCTTGGGAATATATGTGTTGGCCAGATGTCAATCTCAATGCACTGACTTGGATATTTCTAGAGCCTCGAATCTATTCAATTTATTTCCGTTACTACTGATATGCAAGAATTTGGCATCATCGATAGAAAATGTATAATTTTCACGGTGACAATGATTAGCCATTTCAAAATAAATTAGATGATTTGTTAGGAGTTCAGTCACGGATCTGCTACAGAGCAGTCGCTTGTTGCTAACATAACGCGATCTCACTGCAATCCGTTGCTAATTAAAGTACAATACACGATTCTTCATATAGTGTCGCTTAAAGTTCACCGTCGCCGTTTTTGCCAGTGCGCATACTTTCCGCGCATCGTCGCTAAAACAGCGATAACAAGTGTCGTTCCCGGCTTCGCATGTGCACAAACAACAAACATTAAATTGACATTCCACTCGTCCCAGACAGCTATTAAGATCAAATCGGTTTATTTTTTATATTAACTCGTGATAAGGAGCCGGCCTCCACAAAATTCTTGGTGACGTAATTTGTTCCGAGTGCCGGTCGATGCCAGAATTTCTTCTTCTTCATCGAGTAAGCCACTGACTGTTACTATCCTTCTTACCCTTTTACACTCCGAGGGCAGAGTTGAAGATCTGAAAAGGTCGACAGCTCTCCCCATCCTATCTTCATTTCATATTTCACATTATTTATCAAAACTTTAAAAACTTTAATTCTTTATTTTTCACTGTTTGTGTTTCTACTCATTACACAATTATATTTATTTTTTTCACAGCTATATCCTACTTTTTACTGTCCACAATTATTCTTTCTATTTGTTCAATTCCTCCTATTAAGCAGCCATGAAGTCCGTCAAATCCGTCAAACCGAACTTCATCATTAAAACTCCACGCATCATTACTAGAAAAACTAGTTCCGAACCAACCGAAACGCCCGCATCCGTCGCCGTGACCTCGCCTATACCAGACCTCGCTAAGTCCCCGGACCGCTCAACATCCCCTGATCTGACCATCTCCACTTTCGAGGAAGCCTTCGAGCTCTTCAAGATGGAGACCACATCCAAAAAAGAGACAATGAAGATGGTAAAACTTCTTCGTGAACTCTTCAATAAAGGTGAGGTCTCGATTGAGGCCAAAAACCCTCCATCTATTTCACCCACTGTCTTGTCAGTGGTCCCTATCCCTATCACAACACCGCCGCGCCCCACCCCCACTTTTGACTCCCCACTTTCCCCGCCAATAATTATCATTCCGGATATTCCAGAAATGGACTGGCAATCTGTTGCCAAAAACCGTAAAAGGGCTCTTCAATCCCAAGAAAGCCCCCCCCTCGTCTGCCCCCAATCAGACCCGAAGCCAGCTGGTGCCACCGTGGCCCAAACCAGCAAAAAAATGAGAGGCCCACTCAGCCCTCCTCATCCCGCAGCCCCCGCCCCACCTTAAATAATGACTCACGACCTCTACTTCAGATCAAAAAAGACCGCATCCCCCCCATCGTACTTCACAATTCCGCCAAATATGGAGACCTGAGAGCTAAACTCAGGTCTCAAAACATTCACTTCTCCTCGAAGGTGCAGCCCAATGGTGATCTTAAAATCACCACTGAAACCGTAGAGGCCTACCGCTCCCTAGTCCACATTACCGATTCTCTCGCCATTCCATACCACTCTTTCCATTTGGAGAGCGAGAAGCCCCTGCTAGCCGTCATCCGCGGCCTACCGACCCCTATCAGCGTCGAGGACATTTCAGATGAACTCAAATCACTCGATTATCCGGTTTTAAATGTGTATCGCATGAAAAACCGGAATCGAGTGGAACTCCCCATGGTCATCGTCAAGATGACAAGGGACTCTTCCGCAAAGCGCATCTTCACCGAACTCCACGGTGTACTCGATATTCGAGTCACAGTGGAGGAGCTGAACAAGCGCAAAGGCATGGGCCAGTGTCATCGATGCCAACAGTTCGCCCATTCCGCCGGCAACTGCCACGCCCCAGCCAACTGTGTGAAATGCGGTAGAACGCATCACACATCTGAATGCAGGAAGCCCGCGGACACTCCCGCCACCTGCTGTAACTGCGGAGGCCCACACACGGCCAACTTCAGAGGCTGCCCACGCTTCCCCAAGAGCAACCTCCCTTCAATCGCTCCCCACCACCACTTCCAGACCCCGCAGCCCTTACGCCCCCTCATGGATGGCATCTACCAACGCCCCTCCACCAACGCCCCCTTACCGAACGCCCCCTCGGCAAACAACGCCACACGGCGATTCCCCAACGCTCCCCAGAGTGCATCGAAACCAGTCACTTCCAACGCGTCATACGCGAACGTCGCAACTCATCGCCCCCTATTATCAACATCTACACCCCAAAACTACATATTGCCCGCCGCCCCCCCCCCCCCCAAATCGCGATCTCATTTTGAATAACTTAAAATCAGCCATCACCGAAGCCATGAACCTCCTCAACTACATCCAAGAACATGGCTCGCACCTATAAACCATCCCATATATTCGCCGCGTTCTGGAATGCAAACGGTTCCCTCAGAACACATAAACAAGAGGTCGAGGATTTCCTTCTCGAGCACAACCTGGACGTGTTGCTGATAACGGAAACGCATCTCAAACCGAGCTACCGTTACAGCATCCGTAACTACTACTGCTACAGAGACGACCGCCTCATCGGCAGAAAAGGCGGCACCGCAACTCTCATCAAAAGCACAATAGACCACTGCCACATCCCCTCCCCTTCCACCGTCAACATAGAATCCACATGCGTAGTGGTGAACACCGCCAATCACGGCCCTCTTAAACTTTGCGCGACTTATCTTCCACCTACCTCCCCACTTGTCGAGTCTGAATTGGACTCATTCCTCGCAGATAATATCCCCACCATCATGGCGGGAGATCTAAATGCTAAACACCCCTTCTGGCACAGCCGCACTTCCAACACTCACGGTAATAAACTTGACGAAATCTCCTCCCGGAAAAGATACTTCGTGGAAGGACCCACGTCTCCCACCCTCTATCCACTAATAGACAATCATCGCCCTGATGTCATCGACATCATTGTCCATAACGACATTCTCTATCAAACAGATCTCACGACTGTTCACCAGCTTCAATCCGATCACTACCCGGTATTACTTCAATTGACGGATGGCTTACCACCCTTCTCGCCCTCAGCCCCTCCGCGACACATCACCTCGTGGAGCGATTTCGCTATTAACGTCGACAGCAGCATCAAAATACCGACAACCTTCCCCGACACGAACTCCATAGACGCCGCTATAAATGACTTCACAACCACCATCAAATCCGCTCTCACATCCTCTTCAAAAGAGAGACCAGCCGATAAACCCGAACTTCCCCTTCCTCCACATATCAAAATACTGATTATGGAAAAAAACAAAACCAGAAAGTTGTGGCAAAACACAGCTGTCCCCTCTTACAAAACCGACTACAACAGATTAGTCAAAAAAATCAAACACCTCCTACAGCAACTCCGCAATGACAAATGGTCAGACTTCGTCGAGTCTCTCGAATACAATGATGGACTCAAATGGAAACTAACGCGTAGCCTTAGAAAAACGCCCTCCCGACCCAGCTCTCTTCAAGGACCAAATGGCCCCGTTTTCTCTGCTCGCGACCGCGCAGAGACCTTTGCTGACTCTCTAGGTAATATCTTCTCGCCAAATGCAGACCTCTCTAACCCCTCTCACTCAATAATGGTCGACAACGCAGTTGCCGACATATTAAATGAGCAAACCCCCCCCACCACAGACTTCTTCTCACCGTTAGAAATTCAATCTATCATAAAAAATCTCATCAACAAAAAAGCCCCCGGCCCCGATAAAATCAATAATCTCACCTTGAAAAAACTTCCGAAAAAAGCCATTTACGCCCTTACCGCCATTTACAATGCCTGCCTTCGACATAAATTCTTTCCAACCCCATTCAAAAACGCCGACGTCATCATGTTCCCTAAACCGGGTAAAAGCCACGTTATCCCTGAAAATTACAGACCGATCAGTCTGCTCCCGACTCTAGGTAAAGTGCTCGAAAAATTAATCCTAGAACGTCTCTCGTTAGAAACTTACTCACGTAACATCATCCCAGATTCGCAACACGGATTTAGGCCATTACACTCTACCAACCATCAGCTTCTTCGCGTTGTAGAACACATCATCAAATACTTCAGCTCCAAAGGCCTCACGACCCTCCTTTCACTAGACGTGGCGAAAGCCTTCGACACAGTCTGGCTCAACGGACTCATATTCAAACTGCACAAGTCAGGTATTCCCCTCAGACTAGTGCAAATCATCGCATCATTCCTTGAAAATCGCTCCTTCTCCGTCAAAATAGACGGTATAAACTCATCCCCTCGCCCCATTCTGGCAGGTGTGCCCCAAGGTGCACTGTTGTCCCCTATCCTGTATAACATATACACGAGCGATATGCCCCAATTTTCACGTACACATTGTATCACCGCGCAATACGCTGACGACACAGCCTTTCTCTCTTCATCGAAATATGAGTCCGTATCCCACAACAGACTGCAAGACTTCATTCCCATTCTGGAGCACTGGTGCACCAAATGGAAGATCAAAATAAATCCCACCAAAAGCACAGCAGTCCGCTTCTCACGCAGATACATCAAACCCATCAGAACTCTTAAACTCTTCGGCCAGAGCGTCCCATGGTCAAAACACGTAAAATACCTAGGCCTCACATTAGACAATAGACTCTCGTGGCATAAACACGCCCTCAATATCAAATCAAAAGCTCACGGAACACTCAAATCATTATTTCCCTTGATCAGTAAATACAGCAAACTTAGCACGCGCACTAAACTCCACCTATATAAAGCGATCGTCAGACCGCAACTGACATACGCCCTTCCGGTCTGGGGCCACGCGAAGAAAACAACGCTACATCACATTCAGATCATTCAAAACAAAGCCCTCCGCATAATTTTAAAAGCACCCTACATCGTCCGTAATTCAAGACTCCACGCAGATACCAAACTACATACTATCCCCGAACATATGCGCGCTCTGGCCGAAAGGTTCTACAGCTCTATATCCCGTCATCCCAACCCAGCCATAAAAGCCTTAGATAACTACAACGCGAACACCAGTTACAGACACACTCGTCCAAAATCAATATTGCGAAACATCCCCCCGACCCCCCCCTCTTTAACTCTAATCATCCCCCCAAATGACCCCCCGATTGTCACTCTGAACACCCCATCATCGATAATTCCTCCGGCAGACAGTTTACCCCCATAGGCAACCGCATTTCTCACCTTCAATAAACATTTTCTACACCTTAATATATTTATAAAAGTCACACACATTTCCCCACTCATTTACTTATCTACATATACTATATACATTCTTATAATTTATTCACAATTCATTTTTTTTTTCACCCATTCAATATAAAACAGTGTGTGACGACACAAATTTATGTATATTTGTATTTAATATTATGTACATATCATCATATTTATATATGTATTTAATCGTTTATAATTTCTCATAATCATTCATAAAATCAAAACAATTACCACAAACCTATCCTTTCCCGATTCCCAAAAAGATCCAAAAATTTCCAATAAATATCTTAACAGTCAGAACTTATCCGATGAAGGAGTAAGGTGTCCTACCATCGGACCGAAACTCCGAACAAGCTATCCATCACTTGTATGATTTGTTAATGCGGATTTATGTTCACGAAAGCTCTTTTCAAATGATTTTCCTGTCTTTCCTACATAGAAATAATCGAAGTCAGCACATAAAAGATTAGTGGCTATATAAATTTCCAAGCCAGTGCATCGGGATAAACATCTGGCAAACACATACATACGTATATTCCCAAGATCTCACCGCCACTCGCTGAAGTTGTCTTCTCCCTCCCTCCACCCACAATCTCCAACCAAAAATTTTACCGTTAGAAGCGTGTATGTCGGTACCAGTTCGAACCGTATTCTGTATTCTTTGTGCTCTCCTGATGATGAGGTGAATACCTTGAAACCGGTAGGGTTATACAAGTACATAAAGTGGAATAAACAGTGTTTGATAAAACAAATTACAATTTTAAAATAAGCAATAATATTTTATTTCAAGGGTTGTATTGTGTTGTATTACACTTTCGTTGTATACAGTATAACTTGGTGGGCTTATTACCATGTGGCAATATCTTCCAGCCAACTAAAAATATTGCAAATATGAATTATGTGAAAAGCAGTCTGGAATCCTTTTTAAAAAAATCTTGGTTCCAGTGGGAATCGAACAGGCAGCCTTCGGGTTGGGAGACAACCGTCTTATCAATTAGGTTACGGAGGGTTCTCCCTGATAATAATAATAATATTCAAGCTTCAGTTGTATAATGTTTTAGGAGTGTTGAACCGCGTGGTTTGACTTATGAATTCGACGTTTCGAAAATGTTGCAGTTTTAATCTTCAGGAGTCGTTTGTAATCAAGTTCGCCGTGTACAAATGTGCGGAGGATAGCGCTTGGTCTATAGTGGAGTCTCATAAGTCCATGCTATCGCAGACCGGCTGACAAAAGATTCAACAGTATCCTGTTGCCCTTTCTTAAACCACGTAACTTCTACCCAGGATCATATTGCAGGCTAAAAAACGTTTACCTGCTAGTTGTTTAAAGGTCTAGGGTTAACTGGTAGCAAAAATGGTGCTGCTTACAGGAATATTCAGGTTGAAATATCAATTTAATCTTGGTACCACAAAAGAAACCTGTCCAAATGAATCGTGTCTGTCATATACAGTATAAGAATAGGCCACTGTCTGATAGGAAGTTTACCTTTATAAAATGCATATAAAAGAAAGGCCTACATGCATGTGTGAAATGTTTGTGGACACTCTCGACCATATTTTTTTAGTGTCCTCTGAGCATCGCATACAACCTATACTCAATTGTAAATGTTCCCCTTACATTCAACATGTCCCACCTACTCGCACTAAATTCACTATTAATCTGGTCACATATCTTTATTTATTATCCTGAATTCTTGAAATATTTAGAACTGTAGTAGTTCTTATATGTTATATTCCAATATTGTCTAGTTTCCTTCAAATTGTTATTGGCACAAATTATCCGCTATGTAAGATGGAATGCCTAATTAAATAATAATATTAATTATGTATTATTTATAGTTAAGGCATTAACATTGTGGAGGTTTAAATACACTATGATTTGTTTTTATCAAACACTGTTTATTTCACTTTTTGTAATGGTCTTATTCATGGTCCTCTGATGATAAAGTGAAAACCTTGAAACCGGTAGGGTTATACCGTTACATAAAGTGGAATAAACAGTGTTTGATAAAACAAATTACAAAACAAAATACAGTCAACAAAAAAAAATATTGAAGTGATTGTAATTTATTTTTATCAAACACTGTTTATTCCACTTTTTTGTAACGGTATAACCCTACCGGTTTCAAGGCTTTCACCTCATCATCAGGGGAGCACAAACAAGACTGAATTATGTTCGAACTGGTACTGAAATACACGCTTTTCACGGTCAACATTCGGGTTGGGGACTGTGGGCCGGGGGAGGCATGGGACGCCCTCGGCGAGCAGTGGAGAAATTCTTGGTATATATGTGTTTGCCAGATGTTCACCTCGATGCACTGACTCAGAAATTTCTAGTCTCTAATCTGTCCAATTTATTTCCGTTACTACTGATATGTAAGAATTTGGCATCATCGATAGAAAATGTATGGTTTTCACGGTGACAATGATTAGACATTTCATCTTCAGAGGAGCACAAACAAGTCTTGTTGAAACCGGTAGGGTTATATCGTTACAAAAAAAGTGGAATAAAAAATGTTTGATAAAAATAAATAGCAATGTCTTTAAACCTCCACAACGTTAATGCCTTAACTATAAACAACATATTGAAGTGATGTAGTTGTTGTTTATTTTCATTTTGTTGTCGTTTTAATTTGATTATGAGGTACCATAAGCCTAATCACGTGGTCCAATAAGACCTTAGCAGGCAGCTTTGCTTGTCAAATTAGATAATCAAAAGAACAGCACTAACAAAAACAGAAAGCTTTTTTTAATGTTCTTAAGAAGTTTTTCGGAAATGATTCTTGCAACTTCAATTGAACAATTTCTATTCAAAAATTAAAGCACAAGCTACAATGAAATTAACAAAATTCAAATAGAAATTGAAAAAAAAATCAATTTGCTATTTTTAAAATTAATATTAAAATAGCGGGAGCTTAAAAATGATACAATTAAATAATTTTATTCTTTACAATTGTGGCGTCCGTATGCTCGGTCAATGACCGGCGATACGACCTTTGCATACCTTGATAATTCAAAACAAACAAGTACAAGGTCCACACGCCAGTCATTCAACTCACTATCCGGCGTGGAGCGCATTCCATGTTAGAGCGAGAGGGCAGCACATCTGTCGCGCCAGTTCCCAAATCTGAATGATACCTACATTCGACATTAATCGTATTGCGAATGCAGAAACGAGACGGCGGCATATCGCACCCGCATTCCCGCATACATTCAAGAATGGTATAAATACCTACATCTATCAATAAAATTTCACTTTCCGCATTGCGATCTAAACGAGTTTTATTTATCAACAAACCATCATCATCATCTCTCCTAAAGAATAAACATTTATTGTTACACGTTAAAACCTGTCTCATGACACTATTTAATCCATGAAAGGTTTAAGAAAGGTTTAATTAAAGGTTCTTGGAATTGTTTTATCACTTAAATTCAAAAGTATTCGGTTTAAGTAAGTTAGAGCGGGTATAGATATAAACGCCCGACGCGTAGTGAGGTGAAATTTGATACCTTGACCCACAGTAGTCAATTTGAGCTGATAGAGGACGTGTTGTTTCGTTATATTAATAAATATTGAAAATTAAATAACGTGCGGTAATCAAGTTTTTTTTTAGGGAGGGAAAACACTGTCAGAAATTTAACTACAAGTAGATGCTGTCTGCGGAGAAAATTATCCTCAGATACCATCTACACGTAGTAGACAACACCACATCTTCTTCTTTTGAAAGATACTTGTTAACTGCACGATAAACATTTCAGAACACAACGAAACAATACGTCTTCTGTTGACTCTAGTTGATATATTACTAAGGGGAGAAGTACGGGCGGCCCTCGACTTTCGCACATAATTGGTTCCTGAAAATGTGTGCGAATGTTGAATGTTCGAAAGTAGAGGGATGTAAAAAAACATCAAAAAATATATTTTATAATATTTATTTATCAATAATAGTATTTATTTATCAATAATATATTAAAAATATTTATTTATCAATATCCATAATTAAGTTAACGAGGCGTATTTAAGTGCTTTCAGGTGTTTTCTTTATAAACTTGTCAAGAGTTAGTTGAATGCCACCTTTTTTTTATTTTCTTGATAAAGAGTTCTATAACATGCTGTGTCTTTCTCAATCGCCCTACGTATTTGAGATATACGTTCTCCATTGGGATCATATTCTTCCATGATAGTCCAAAAATCGTCAAAATGCATGAAGGCTTCATTCATATTTTTTACTGTCAAAGTCTTGACGATTTTATCAGCTTCTTCTTCCTCACTTTCATTGTGTATTTCATTTAACTCTTGTTGCTCAATTAAGTATTCATTTGACAGAGGTACTGAGTGAGATTCAATCAACTCATTAACATCTTCGTTGTTGACGTCCAAGTTTAGTACATTCATTAGGCTAAATATTTCATCTGTGATAGTTTCTGGAGTTTCTTCAGAATTTATAAAATCACTCATCATTTGTGGGCATAATTGTTTCCAGGAACCTTTCATTGTTTATTTCAGCCCACGAGTCTCCAATATTGTTTATTGCATTCCATATATTATAGTTCTTCTAAAAAAGTGGGAGTGACTGCATGGAAGCGAACAATATTTATATTATAGACAAAAATCTTTAAAAAATGTGCGAAATAGCGAATTGTGCGAAAGTCGCGGGCCGCCTGTATTAAATTTCAACTGAAACATCGTCTCACCATGGCTGTATCTGTCAATACAAGTTCTAACTTGATCAGGCCGGAAATTTCTGAATCTTAGTGGTAATTCACCCTTGCCGATCTAGTCGAGTAGTTATGTCCTTTATAAAGCTAATTAATAATGTTTTTTTTTAACTAAAACTAAACTGAACTTTTTACTGAAAATAATTAACAAGACGCGTCAATTATTTAAAAAAAAACTTTTAAAAAAACGTTGTTATTCGAGAAAATAAGAAACCGGTCAGTCACGCAGTTATACATTTCCATCACATCCTGCGCGCCGGAACATCAGCGGATAGCAGTTCCGCTCCCGAAGCGGCGAGCCCGGAGAGGGTATCCCCAAAATCCGGGATTATTCCATCCATCTGGGGGTTGGAGGGTTGTTCTCCCTCTTACCACATCTAAGGGTGGAGTTGGCAACACTCTTCATTATGAACAAGCGGTCATTGTATTTCCTCTCGTTTTTTTTTTACTCGAAGTAAATTCGGTTTGCGAAAACGAAGTTAGTTTGGAATAATAATGATAAACAAGGAGAAGAGACACTGGAGCGAGTTATTATGAGGGAACTTTGCTGAATTTTTTTTTGGAATTTTGGATAAAAGATGTTTTGGGTGGGAAAAGAAAGATTTATCGTTTCTAAGATATGGGCAATGTTTTTTATATATATATATCACATGTTTAAATATGTAGGATAGTTAATATTCAATTAAAAAATATATTTAAAGGTTAATTTTATAAAGCGCCATTTAGGGAGCAAACGCTCCTCAAAGGCGGACTCGAGACACGAACTCACCATTATTAAACAAAACTGATTATCTATGCCAAACAAAAAAAAAAGATTTAGCCCAGCATATACGCTTTAACGCCACATTGACTTTGACTTCTATCGCTACACACCTTTCGCTTAACCCTCTTAACACTTCCATCAGAGAATATACTACCTAGCAGAATCCCTTAACTTTCTCCAAACTTTGTTTGTTTAATTTTCCTTTGACAGTTTCAATCACTCAGACTTTGGATTTTGAAACAATTATTCTCAGAATTTTCTCTTCGCATCTCTTACATAATTAACTCATCAAACTCTGCAATTCATCTTTATTCTCCGCTTACACTACAATGTTATCAGCATGCAGCAATCCGTATACATTCCTATTCAACATCTGTATGCCACCTATTGACCTCTGATGCTCCTTTATTCATGTAAATATCAAACAACAAGCTTCACATAACGCATCCTTGATTTACTCTTTTCAAATATTAAACCGTGGTGTATAAATCACGCATTTCTTACATAATTAACTCATCAAACTCTATAATTCATCATTATTCTCCACTTACACTACCATGTCATCAACATGCAGCAATCCGTATACATTCCTATTCAACATCTGTATGCCCCCCATTGACGTCTGATGCTCTTTTATTCATGTAAATATCAAACAACAAGCTTCACATAACGCATCCTTGATTTACTCCTTTCAAATATTAAACCGTGGTGTATAAATCACGCATTTCTTACATAATTAACTCATCAAACTCTATAATTCATAATTATTCTCCACTTACACTACCATGTCATCAACATGCAGCAATCCGTATACATTCCTATTCAACATCTGTATGCCCCCCATTGACGTCTGATGCTCTTTTATTCATGTAAATATCAAACAACAAGGGTCACATGACGCATCCTTGATTTACTCTTTTCAAATATTAAACCATGCTGTATAAATCACGCATCTCTTACATAATTAACTCATCAAACTCTATAATTCATCTTTGTTCTACACTTACCCTACCATGTCATCAACATGCAGCAATCCGTATACATTCCTATTCAACATATGTATGCCACCCATTGACGTCTGATGCTCCTTTATTCATGTAAATATCAAACAACAAGGGTCACATGACGCATCCTTGATTTACTCTTTTCAAATATTAAACCATGCTGTATAAATCACGCATCTCTTACATAATTAACTTACCAAACTCCGTAATTAATCTTTACTATCCGCTTACACTACCATGTCATCAACATGCAGCAATCCGTATACATTCCTATTCAACATCTGTATGCCACCCATTGACCTCTGATGCTCCTTCATTCATGTAAATATCAAACAACAAGGGTCACATAACGCAGCCTTGATTTACTCTTTTCAAATATTAAGCCGTGGTATATAAATCACGCATCTCTTACATAATTAACTCATCAAACTCTATAATTCATCTTTGTTCTCCACTTACCCTACCATGTTATCAGCATGCAGCAATCCGTATACATTCCTATTCAACATCTGTATGCCACCTATTGACCTCTGATGCTCCTTTATTCATGTAAATATCAAACAACAAGAGTCACATAACGCATCCTTGATTTACTCTTTTCAAATATTAAACCGTGGTGTATAAATCACGCATCTCTTACATAATTAACTCATCAAACTCCGTAATTAATCTTTATTATCCGCTTTTACTACCATGTTATCAACATACAGCAATCCGTATACATTCCTCATCTGTATGCCACCCATTGACATCTGATGCTCCTTTGTTCATGTAAATACCAAACAAGGGTCACATAACGCATCCTTGATTTACTCTTTTCAAATATTAAACTGTGGTGTACAAATCACGCATCTCTTACATAATTAACTTACCAAACTCCGTAATTAATCTTTATTATCCGCTTACACTACCATGTTATCAACATGCAGCAATCCGTATACATTCCTATTCAACATCTGTATGCCACCCATTGACTCTTTATTCATGTAAATATCAAACAACAAGCTTCACATAACGCATCCTTGATTTACTCCTTTCAAATATTAAACCGTGGTGTATAAATCACGCATTTCTTACATAATTAACTCATCAAACTCTATAATTCATCATTATTCTCCACTTACACTACCATGTCATCAACATGCAGCAATCCGTATACATTCCTATTCAACATCTGTATGCCACCCATTGACCTCTGATGCTCCTTTATTCATGTAAATATCAAACAAGGATCACATAACGCATCCTTGATTTACTCTTTTCAAATATTAAACTGTGGTGTACAAATCACGCATCTCTTACATAATTAACTCATCAAACTCCGTAATTAATCTTTATTCTCCGCTTAAGCTACCATGTCATCAGCATGCAGCAATCCGTATACATTCCTATTCAATATCTGTATGCCACCCATTGACCTCTGATGCTCCTTTATTCATGTAAATATCAAACAAGGGTCACATAACGCATCCTTGATTTACTCTTTTCAAATATTAAACTGTGGTGTACAAATCACGCATCTCTTACATAATTAACTCATCAAACTCCGTAATTAATCTTTATTCTCCGCTTAAACTACCATGTCATCAGCTTGCAGCAATCCGTATACATTCCTATTCAACATCTGTATGCCACCCATTGACTCTTTATTTATGTAAATATCAAACAACAAGAGTCATATAACGCATCCTTGTTTTACTCTTTTCAAATATGAAACCATGGTACATAAAACACGATTAAGGGTCATTTATTTTGTTAAAAGCATATCAATAAATATCAATCGTTAATGGGTTATAAAATAACACATGAAGTGATACTTTACTGCATGCTAAAAAAATAATTCTCACAGAAAATCGTTTTATCGCAGATGTTGGGAGGGGGTAAATATATTTTTTTCACTCATTCTCGATGGAAAAAAGAAAACTCGACTTTTAAGGAGTCTGTGCGAAAGTAAAAGAATTAAAAAAGTTCGCGATTGTCATGTTAAGATGGTATCTGGCCACCTCCAGAGCAGGCACAAGGTGTTATGCCGCCGTCACCTGAAAACGATGGGAAAGCCGTTCCCGAATGTAACTGTTTAGGTCTGTGAGTAAATGCCTAATGAGAATTTAAACACTTAACAGTCGAATTTTTAACACGCGATGTAACACAATGACGCACTGTGAACGAATAAATTCTATACAAAAATATATTCCGTTCGGAGAAAACAAGTTGAAACAAGATCTGTCCAAACGATGCTCGGGAAACATTGCCAACAAGTCGAAACAAGATTTGCCCGAACGAGGATCGGGCTCGTCAGTATAAAAAGAAAATTCGTGCCCGAGTCCTGTCAAATGGTTAAAGCGTGTGATCAGCAGTTGTAGGGACATGATTGGATGTAATTTTTGAGATTATTATGTGGCTGGAATTATTTACAAGTATGTGATACAAATAAGGTCCAAAAGTTTCCAGTCTGAACAAGTAAGCGAGTGTATGGACAGACACAATACCAAGTGCATGGTCAGGCGATGAAACAAGTAAAATTGTATGACTCTTTTAGTAGTATGTCAACTAGAATCGACAAAAGACGTGTTGTTTCGTTATATTTTGAAATGTTAACTATTGAATATCGAGCGATTATCAAGTTTCTTTCAAAGGTAGGGAAAATTTTGGCAGAAGTAAAACGTCGTATACATGCTGACATGGATTAATTTCTGTCAGCCTTTTCTCTTTCTTTAAGAGAAAGTTGATAACTGCTTGATATTTAATTGTTGTATTTAAGTAGATTTTATTTACTAAGAATATTTAAAAATGAATTACTCTGTTCATACACTAATTATACTAATCCCTACAACACGTGTTTCTACCTCCTATTTCAAAGCTTTCTTCAGATGGAATGATAGAAAGTCTCGGGATTGAATTACATGTAGCAACGACTTCCGTAACCTTGTTGCTAAGACTCTTGTCTCACAATCCGAAGGTTGCGGATTCAAATCCTGTTACATCAAAATAAAAATAAAAAATCCAGTCTGGTTTTCACTAAAAGCCTCTTTAACGTATTTTTGATTGCTTGTGTTGGTTTGTGGGTACATTTGTATTTACCATGTTGACAATATCTTGTTCTGCGCTGTGTGACAATGAACATAATATCTTGTGTAGTGTATTGTTATACATGTATTGTAGAGTCCAAAAATAATGTATAAAAGCAAGTCATGTATCTGAAATTGTGCGCATTAAAGAAACTTAACAGGCTGGAAGAGATTGCCACACGAAAATAAGCCGGGTTGTATTATGTACAATAGAAGTATAATATAAGACAACACAATTACAAGATAAGTGAAATAACAAAATAATTTACTTTCACATCGTTTTTTTATGGAGTACCATAAAGTTCAAGTCGAAAACATTTATTACTCTATCAATATAAAATATCGAACCAAAATAAATGACGCCTAGTAGATATACATTGCCCATCCTTAATGATACGACAGCCCTGCATACAACCATCGCACCACCCTTCTAAGATCCTATCTCTTCCCTCCAACCACCTTCCACCACCATCCTTCAGTGCTTCCATCGCCTCTGGGCTTCGGGATTATCCTCGACCCCCCCGTATACTTCCTATCAGGAAAAAATAACGTAATTTCTGCGCAAAAAACAGGGCTTAAACGAAAAAGTCTTAAGCCTTAATAGAACTACTTCAAGCGGCGAGGGAACCAGGGCAAGTCCTTGATTGGGACGAGATTAGCCAAGAGTGGAGAGGTTAAGGAGATTCCTTTCATTGGAGGTTGTGCGGGAGAAGCCTTTTGTGAAGGTCCTGGCCCAGGAACCGAAGATATCCTTTATACTCGTATGTACATCGGCAATTTTCCCTTTTCCGTTTCTTTTCTTCTTCACGTGCTGTCCCCCTAACATCGGCAATGATCACTTTTGAAAAAATATATCTTTGGCGAAACGGAAGAGCTCATCAATAATATTGTTGCGTATAATATTTCAGTTGTATACAGAACAATCTGACAAATTTTTGCCATGCTGAAATCTCTACCAACCGACCACACATATGTTTTTTATTTAACACTTTTATTGAAAATACAATCTGGCAGGCTTATTGCTAGGCGGCAATCTCTTCCAACAAACCAGACAAAAGTAAATGAAGCAAGTTACGTGGTCGCATAAATCATTCAAATAATTATCCATCCCCACGAAATCCATAAACATATACGTGAACACATGCCCACGAACCCCACAAAGACGGACAATCATCCAAACATTATTTTTCACATAAAGTGAGATATCATCAATCAAAAGGAAAGGAAGGGATGGTGGAGAGGAAAGGAAAAGAAAAATTAGGAATGAAACACGGTATTTTACTGACTACAAATTAAGAGTTTTTTCAGTCGCTTCTTAAAGCATGCCAAGGACGGAGCGTGTCTTATATTGGTTTGTAACTGATTCCAGAGTCTCACTGCATGGACCGTAAAGGACGATGTAAAGAAAGAGGAGCGTTGCTAAACAAGCCTTAAGTGAAAACCAGACGAGAAGTTTTCTTAAATTGAATCGGCCATCCCCGAGCTGGAAGACATACGTTATATTGATTTTTACAATTTGTAAAATTTAAACTGCGGACCACAATAACTGATTTAGACGATATGTTCTTTAAAATGATATGGGTTACAGCCTTGTCAGAGAGAATAAAATGATATGGGTTACAGCCTTGTCAGAGAGAATAAAATGATATGGGTTACAGCCTTGTCAGAGAGAATAAAATGATATGGGTTACAGCCTTGTCAGATGGAATAAAATGATATGGGTTACAGCCTTGTCAGAGAGAATAAAAATATTTGACCTCACAACATTGTTTAAGATTGTCAGCTCGTGTTTCAAAAGTCCGGAATTTACTCAGTAATTCATTCTACAAGTTTCTTGTAATCCCACTCGGCAAATTATTTATTCCATAATGAAGTTGTTACATAGATTTGGTCTATCTGGAGTGATTAAATGTGAGGGGTTTGATTCGCGTGATGTATACTCGTACATATGTAATTGTGTGTCAATGTTTGTCAGGTTGATGAGAATGTGCAACGGGGTTTTATATAATAAAAACTCGGAAAGAAGTATCGATTTATTTTTTCATGCTATATGTCCTCAGTGAGATACAGGCAAAAACCTAGTTTACTGGGGACACGACAAATGAAAGGCAACTTACCCAGATCCATTAAAATTGTGTGTCAAAATTAAATATCCTGTTGTTTTTTCGCAAATTATGTACATTTCTTGTCATGCGTAAAATAAATAAAGACAGTGTGTGGACTTAAAAACATCTGATGTCCTCGCGGCCGGGCTCACCCTCTATTAATGGAGTGGAATTTCGTTACCAGATTAAATTAATGTTTTCGTCATCATCTTGAAATATATTATGTACACAATTGTTCACTCAATTTCAGGATATATTATAATATATGTGGATACACTATCAATAAACCTTTATTTATTTATTATTTGTACGACTCTTGCATAACAAGACTGTACCTGATTGGATAATCAATATGGTCATTGTATGGATTTTCACATGGCTTTGGCTACTTACAGGAGTAAAGTGAAGAAGTTATTCTTGCTGGTATGAGTGGATTGAATTGTATGGATTGAATGGTATGGATTAATTGTATGGATTGAATTGTATGGATTGAATTGTATGGATTGAATTGTATGGATTGAATTGTATGGATTGAATTGTTTGGATTGAATTGTATGGATCGAATTGTATGGATTGAATTGTATGGATTGAATTTTATGGATTTAATTGTATGGGTTGAATTTTATGGATTGAATTGTATGGATTGAATTGTATGGATTGAATTGTATGGATTGAATTGTATGGATTGAATTGTATGGATTGAATTGTATGGAATGAATTGTATGGATTGAATTGTATGGATTGAATTGTATGGATTGAATTGTATGGATTGAATTGTATGGATTGAATTGTATGGATTGAATTGTATGGAATGAATTGTATGGATTTGCTTTGTTGTGTTGTTTGGCTTGTATTATTTTTTCCTATAATATATGATAAGAATGCTTAAATTAAATTCATGTTAAATTCTATATGTTTTTTTTTTATCTTCGTATCAAAAGCGTCATTTGACCGTTAAAATAAAATAAGGCCACGGAAGACGTCTGCTTCTTTTTGTTTATGTTCTGAAGATGTCCATCACACTATATTAACGTTTCCATGTTGAACACGGCAATTAAAGAAGATCCCACTAATTCCTTTATTTATTCTGTTAATATCATAGGACACATTTATCTTGTTCGCCTTTCCGCAACTGTCCCCGTGATCACCAGTTTCTTCAGACTTTCACAATTTTTTCTAAAGGGTCTTTCGAATTGAGCGGTTTTTTACATTTTTGGATAAAACACAGATGGCGTCGCGAACTTGCCTGGGTCTCGTGGCATTTGAGAAGTGTAATGTATGACATTTATAAAAATGGATTCGTATACAATACAACAACGCGTTCAAATTGTTGAATTATTTTATGTATTGTAATCTCCGGAAATGGTGATGTTAATTGCCCATAAAGATAATGTGATCTAACACCGTTTGGCTATTTTCTCTGGGGTTACGTGAAAAACGAGGTTTATAAAAATGACCCCTGATCAATACTTGAGCTGAAGGACGAAATTATTCGCGTTATTTGTAAGTTAGAACCGCAATTATGCCAAAATATCATCGAAAATTTTGACAAAAGAGTGGACATCTGTACAGCTGCAAGAGGTGGACATTTGACCGATATTATTTTATGTGTTTAAATGTCAGACATTATACTTCAATGACTAATAAAAAGTTTTTTGAAATCAAAGCAAATTGTGTGTTTTATTCAAGAATTAAAAAAAATTGAATTGAAAAAACCGCTCAATTAGAAAGACATTGTAGCAAAATGTCCAAAATACGTAGGGAATCTTTATTTGCATGTTGTCGAAAGTATCTCCAATTGTTGTATGATAGAGACGTTGATGTGCATTCATCAGCGGAATATGTTAAATATTCAAAGAAGACCTTTGATCAAATGCCTTGATTTCCGTTTTGCTGGCGCCTGCTTGCAGAGTGAGTTTATTACTTAGTATTATATATAGTCATTATCGTGATTCAAGTTTGAACTTTTTAAATGTTGTTCACTACTCTAGTGTACGTGGGACGCAGCGCAGTGCCGAGGTTCCGTGACTGTTCAAGAAGAATATTTGAGAAGAATTCAAAGCATTCTGTCGTGCCTTGATTACTGAAAACATTTCAGACGTGTGCGCAGTGGCTTTAATTTCATAATTAAAATTAAAAAATATTACATTATTTTTTCGTTAACTGAAATTTTATTATTAAAAATCAATTTAAGATAACGATTGATGTATGAAGAAAGATTTAAACTAATAATGAAATAATAATAAATATAGGTATATTGACAGCAACATAGTATGTACATAATATATTTAAATATACTTCAAAAACATATAAATGGCAGAACATAAATTTAAGAGAGAAGCTATCAAAAGGTCTGGGCTCATCTAATAACACTCCCCCCGGCCAAGATACACCCCACCAATGTAGGGCGAGCCCAGCCGCGGGGACACCAGATGTTTTTCAGCCAAGAAATTAAATATTATTAATCAAAGGAAAAATATAGAGATGGTGGAGGGGAAAGGAAAATCAAGAACGACGAGATATCGTTTACTTAACAATATTTGCATACGCTTGACGAATAAGTGTTGTTGACCATCCACGTGCAATTCTACACGTACGATGGCGAACTATAAGTTATTTGCTTACTCCAGTGGTTCTTAACCCGAATGCTCGATTACTGGAGTAAAATAAAATGCTGTTTTGCGACCGCGCTTATAAATATGCACACAAATTAGGATACCATAGAACTAATTCGTTAATTCATATGGTATCCCTCAAAATAACGAGAAGGCGCTGAAGAGTGAGGCCGTGAGACAAATCTTTGTTCACCAATAATCGAACCTGACTCAAACACATAAATGGCAGAAAATATAATACATTTATAAGAGAAACTATCAAAAGGTCTGGGTTCATCTAATGACATCCCCTCGACTAAGATACACTCCAGCAATATAAGGCAAGCCCAGCCACGGGGACACCAGATGTTTTTCAGCCCACACCATTGCACACGTAGAATAACAAGAAAAAAAAACAAATAAATGACAGAAAAAAAAGCAAATCCACAAATATCACCTCAGATTACGCGCGCACGCGCACAGGCACGCGTGCGTGTGCGTGCTTGTTAATTCAAACAAATAAATAAAGATTCCTTGACAGCAACACAATGTGTACATTTTATATACGAGTATAAAATAAATTCATTCCAAGTATCGCATACTATATGTGATATATCTCAAAATAAACTGCAGAAAATACACTTAAAAGAGAAGACATTAAAAGGTCCGGGCTCATCCCACAACACTCTTCCGGCCGGGATACACTCCACTAATGTAGAACGAACCCGACTGCAAGGACATTGGGAGGCTTTCAGCCCACACTCTTGTACATATATGATGCATGATAAAAATGCATGTTTTATCATGATATACAGGTATTCGCCGACTTACGACCGCACTCGGTTCCGATAAACAGGTCGTAAGTTGATCTGGTCGTAAGTCGGCTTATGCAATAATTTCCGTACATATGTAAATTATAGTGCGTGAGGATATTATTAGACTGTTTTCTGTGTTCTTGTTATAATCAGTGTATCACCACTGTCATTTATCGGGTTTCTCTATGGTTTCTTTTTTTATTATTTTTCGAGTTTGTCATTTTTATTTATTTATTTTTTCAAAAAGGCTTAGCCCAATTACTTTGAAAAATACAAGACATTAAAAAAGAAAAAAAATTACATAGAAAAAAAATTAAAAATTATAAAAAATAATGCATATGCATACAAACGAGTATATACACACAAACATATGATACACATATATTCACAGTCACTTAAGTATGTTGATGAGTGCTTTCTAACGCGCTCAATCTAAGAAGATAATTTACTTTTGCTTTTGGTAATGTGATATGAAATATGCCAATATCCGAAGCAGTCCCGTTCAGAAGAGTTAAGGTCCTTCGAACAGGCATAGCGGCTGGAAGACCCGTTCTTGCGTATGTTATTGAGAACAGTTCTTGCCGGCGCAGTCTAGTGTAATTGTTAGGAACATTTAACGTTAATCTTTGTAGTAGTGCTGGACAGCTCACAACTCCTCGAACGAGTTTGACAACGTATACCAGGAGATGCAGATCTCTTCTTACGCTCAAGGAGTTATACCCGAGCATGCCATTGTTCCCTTTATCATTAGCATTCCTGATATTCGGATATCTTCATGTGTTGCTTTGTTTTTTTTTACATTTGTTAGGATTAAGTAAAAAAATTATGCTGTAGTAAAATTGGTTAAATATTATATTAATAAAACATGAAAATACAAAATACAGCTGTTTGTTATACATTCAACTTGTACTATAGTCTTCGTCTGCACAGTAAAAAGGGATAACTGTGTGCAATTTTCAATTTGATCTTCACAGCTTCACGAATCCTTGCATTGTCCTTTGGAATTGTCGACACAGTAGAGTGTGATAGTGGCATCAAATCACTCGCAATGTCATTCACTTTTTTTCCACCTTCGTACTGCTTAATTACCATCATTTTTGTTTTCAAATCAATAACCTTTCTTCGCTTCTTGGCCGGTTGAAAAATTGACATTTTCCTTTTTGTGGACATCTCGGAAGGGTTTAAAAATGCTTATAATACAGATCGCGGATTGTGGTCGTAAAGTCGAACAGTCGTAAGCCTCATAGGTCGTAAGTCGACGACTACCTGTATTTTGTCAAGCGAGTTATGCACTAAGTCTTTATATCTCTTGCGTTGTCTTTAAATAGTACAGGAAATGCGTGTTGGTGCAAAAATAGCTTTCCTATTTAAAAAACTGTCTGTGTTAATTGTTATTTTTTATTTATTTTTCTTAATATAACAGTTTAAAATTAAGATGTCTTTCTTTGAGTGAATGTGATGGAATACAAGTAGCCTGAACGAGTGGATATATATACTTGCTAAATAATCAGTATTTAAATAATTAGTTGTACACTTCTCAGTTCACTCTGCCTGCTGTGTTTTACTTGCGACCATCTACTACCTGCGTAAGAGGAATCTCTTCATCCCGCTACTTCTCACCGATCTACACCTTTGAAGTGAGCTGAATTCTTCAAGTATCGAGCAGCAGCCATTCGACTATTGTTACAGTTCTTTGTACCGGTGCCGTACATCAAAAATATCATACATTTGATCCAAACAAACTTTCCTTGGTATACCTCTACAGTGCTTTCCACTCAAATTTACACTATACGAGTACGTTCATATTGTAATTTATTTTTATCAAACACTGTTTATTCCACTTTTTTTTGTGACGGTATAACCCTACCGGTTTCAAGGCTATCAAGGCCCTAGAAATTTCTAAGTCAGTACATCGATCCGAACATCTGGTGAACAGTTATATCCCAAAAATCTCTCCGCTCTTGGCAGAAATCGTCCCATTCCTCCCTCACCCCTCAGCCCCCAACCGTTGAAGCGTGTATATCGGTACCAGTTCGAACAACATTTAGTCTTGTTTGTGCTCCCCTGAAGATGAGATCAAAGCCTTGAAACCGGTAGGGTTATACCATCACAAAAAAGTGGAACAAACAGTGTTTGATAAAAATAAATTACAATGTCTTTAAACCTTCACAACGTTAATGCCTTAACTATAAACAACATTTGTTTATATTGTTAGTATTTCTGTATTCATTCGTTCCACATGTTCAAACCATCTCAGAGTGCTCTTATTCATCTTGCTCAACACATCAACCTTAAGTTTACACTCATCTCTAATAATTTCATTCAAACCTAAGAGCAAATTTTGTCCGGAACTGAATCCGCCGGGAATCGAACCAAGGTAACCCGTTTGTTCAGCGTGAATGTCAACCCCTAGACCATTGCTGCTGATAATCAAAATAAACGATTAAAATTTAAAAAAAATTACAGCTGGCAGTATATATTACAATAAAAGTAAAATATAATCGATTTGCAATCAAAATGGATAAAGAAAATGAAAAAATATCTTTTTGTGGTTTGGATCTGTTACACAGATAAAATCAAATATAGGTTTACAAAGTGTATAAAACGGGATGGAATGCATGATGGGGATGAATAAGGAGAGGGGGATGAGGCGGGCCAAAAGGTTTATAATAGGGTCTGTCTCTACCGGCGTTATAACAAACTTAGATTGACTGAACTAATGTCGCTAAAAAGTTTAAATCCTGCCCGCACCGGAAATGAGTGGAGGCAGAGGGGAGACAGTTAGGGCTTGAAGGCTGTTGGAAGGTTTGATATATCGCTGAGAGTTTAAACGGGCAGGGCTGGTCGTGAGGATGAAATACGTGAAAGCATTGATCTGGAAAATTTAACTTATTTTTTAAGCTTTACTATTTAATTCCAAAACTTAAGGCATTTTGAACTAAAAGTCCATTTTTGTAAGGGGACAGTTGAGGAAAAGCGAGCAAAAGGAAGCTGTCAGTGTTAAGTTTTCGTCTTCTCTTGGTAAGTAATCTGCGGTGTTCTAACCAAATATGTTTTTTCTGGAAATATTATATAGATGTGGGGAAAGATCTAATATAAAATTCGCAGCCACTATCTTCCTATCCTTACGCTCAACTTACACATATATTTATTAAGTTATATTTTTAAACTGCCAATAATAGTTGGATGTTAGAAATATACGCCAAATTGACAGACTGTCTCTATTGTATAATATCCTTAACTGTCCCGCCGCCCCCTCTCATCTCGCCGAAAATTGTCAACGTCTTTCCAATCATGGGTTAGCGCTACGCTCAAACAGAGATTGTTTATTGGCCTTTCCAGTTCACCGCTCCTCTTTCTTTACATCGTCCTTTACTGTCCATGCAATAGGACTCTGGAATCAGTTACAAACCAATATAAGACTCGCTCCATCCTTGGCATGCTTTAAGGAGCGACTGAAAAAACTCTTAATTTCTAGTCAGTAAAATAACGTGTTTCATTCCCGATTTTTCTTTTCCTTTCCTCTCCACCATCCCTTCCTTCCCTTTTGATTGATGATATCTAACTTAATGTTCGGGTGATTGTCCGTATTTGTGGGGTTTCGTGGGTATGTGCTCACGTATATGTTTATGGATTTTGTAGGGATGGATAGTCATTTGAATGATTTATGCGACCACGTAACTTGCTTCATTTACTTTGTTTTGGTCGGTTGGAAGAGATTGCCGCCAGGCAATAATCCCACCAGATTGTATTTGCAATGAAAGTGTTAAATAAATAAATAATAGTGCGCCCGAGTTCCGAGTTGGAGCGTCCTTGAGGAGACTTTGATCTGCAAACGGCGCATTATAAATTATTATTTTATTGTCATTAAGCCCCAGAACTAAGAGGGATGGAGACAGGTGGTGCGCCAAGTTCGATATATAGCAGAGGACCATAATGCTCAGCACAGAGCTCTTAACACTTGAATCTTCGGTTTGGTCATCACTTCAACTCTGAATATCTTGATCACCACGGGCATCAACCATCAGCACAAGTGATCTCTTGTTCAATATAGTACATCCTGAAACGTGTAAACTGCTGTATTTTTCATCTGTTCATTTTGCCATTAACCATCTCCATTAGAATCGACCACTCAAGATTATGGACCACCCCCCGCGGGATGGGATCAAAGCGGCGTCTGGTCTCGGGATGCGTTGTCGCGCTGAACCGGAGAAATAATACGCAATAATTAAATTATATATTCGCAAACATGACTTCCAAAAATGTTAAATATGTGTAAGAATACTGACAAATAATACGAGTATTTTTATTTAAGTGAAAATTAAAGTAAAAAAAAATGTTCTTTTCAAATTAATCGGTCAAGTTTGCCAATTCATACTGGTGCCATCTTGAATATGCACCGGACGGAAACGCAGATTCATATAGGGCAGACAGAGACATACAGTAAACCTTGGGACTATTTCTCTATATTGCGAATTGTTTCTCCAGTTCGGCGCGCCAGCGCACCTCGGGACCGGCCGCCGCTGGATCAAAGTATTGTAAGATCTTCACACACACAGCATAGAAAGACGCTTCTCCATTCAGAACTCTTTAATAATCGATCGATGATTTATCTGGCAGTCCATTTAGTGTACAAGAAACGTCACCAAGTTAACATTTAAAATGCATAAATTCTTTGTCAATAGAATTGATGCATTTTAAATGTTAAACATGAGTATAAATGTTTATGTATTATATAAAAAAATAAGTAACAAGGGTTTAGAGCAATGGAGTCGTGGTTTAGAGCAATGGAGTCGTGGTTTAGAGCAATGGAGTCGTGGTTTAAAGCAATGGAGTCGTGGTTTTTCATAGATTTACTTGATAATACCAAAACACTTACAGACAACTTATCACTCCTTTGGTTATCAGGTTTCTGCGCATTGTCTTTTCATCGCAGTAATTCTTATCGGTATTCAAGAAGCCTAATAAAACAAACTCATGCATTTGTTGTCAAGTCCTTAACATTTGCTTAAGACGAAGAAAGGAGCACTGAGATGGTGCCATCACGTAGAAAGAACGAATGATAAAAAATCTAAGAAAAACTAAACGAGTAGCATAAAATGTACAAGGAGTTTAAGAATACCTTTGAAAACGTAGCAAGACCTGATGTATGGCATTATTAAAGAGGGAAGAGGGAAAACCTTTATACTAGAAGAAAAAATATCTATCAAGATATAATGTATTGAAGATACGTTGTCTTTGTTTACCCCAATAAGTAAATGGCGTGATGATTATGATTGATGAATTTAACTTTTGTTTGAATAAAATAACTTCATATTGACGTGTGCATGACTCATTAAATAACATCATATTGACGTATGTATGACTCACTAAATAACATCATATTCACGTATAGTATGTATGACTCACTAAATAAGTTCATATTCACACATGCATCACTAAATAACCTCATATTCACGTATGTATGACTCACTAAATAACTTCATATTCACACATGCATGACTCACTAAATAACCTCATATTGACGTATGCATGACTCATTAAATAACATCATATTGACGTATGTATAACTCACTAAATAACCTCATATAGACGTATGCATGACTCATTAAATAACCTCATATTGACGTACGTATGCATAACTCACTAAATAATCTCATATTTACCTATGCATGAATCACTAAACAACTTAATAAGAGGAAAAAGTAGAAGGAATTAGTTGAAGAAAATTTATCTGAGAAGTAAGAAAGAGAAGAGTCTGTTTGTTGAGATGTATGAACGAATAAAATGTTAGCATTACATATCCCTTTAGTGACGAAGCATGATTTTACTGGTCTTACATATTTCATTCTGGTCATCGATAACCTTAGAATAATTGTATTTGTTTTATTATTTTGGAAGTGCATTTTTTGTTCGTTGAAAATGTATGTCCTCGATCTTAAATTAAACACTTTGTGAAATAATTGCACGGCTGGTTGGAAGAGATTGCTACAATGCCACAAATCCTCAATATTAAGTATTTAATAAATACATCGACGTAGACGAGATGATAGCTGTGAACGAGGATAGAAAAGCGTCTCTATGTTACTGTAAGTGTAGGCAGAGAGAAAAGGTATCCATCTGTTCTCTTCGTCTACCCCAACAGCAATACAGTTTACGAAGATTATTATTATTATTTGTCTAAGGCCTGCCCTGTGTTTAATAAATCGTCCCCAATTTTGTTTTTCTGAGTGAAAATTAAAACATTGCTTCGAAACCTCATTTGTTAAGCGAGAGGAAATCGTATCCGAGTCTATTGGATTCGGGGACTCCGTTTTAATGCAGGGATGAATCAATCAATCGGCTATTCATTTCCTTTAATTTTGTTTCGAAATCATCAAATCTTAGCGAAAATAAGATTTCTTTGAAGGAAAATTAAGTACTTTTATAAGTATTGATTCTATTCATAAAATTTATATATTGTTTCGAACATTTAACGATTTTTTTAAGGCCATTTTCATTATGTTTGAGACAATCTTTTAAGGCAATTTTCATTATGTTTCAGACAATATTTTACGGCATTTTTCATTATGTTTCAAACAATCTTTAAAGGCAATTTTCATTATGTTTCAGACAATTTTTTAAGGCTATTTTCATTAAGTTTCAAACAGTATTTTAAGAAAATTTTCATTATGTTTCAGACAATCTTTTAAGGCAATTTTCATTATGTTTCAGACAATATTTGAAGGCAATTTTCATTATGTTTCAAACAATCTTTAAAATCAATTTTCATTATGTTTCAGAGAATCTTTGAAGGCAATTTTCATTACGTTTCAAACGATCTTTAAAGGAAATTTTCAATATGTTTCAGACAATCTTCTGAGGCAATTTTCATTATGTTTCAAACAATCTTTTATGAAAATTTTCATTATGTTTCAGACAATCTTTTAAGGCAATTTTCATTATGTTTCAGACAATATTTTAAAGGAATTTTCAATATGTTTGAGACAATCTTTTAAGGCAATTTTCACTATGTTTCAGACAATCTTTTAAGGTAATTTTCATTATGTTTCAGACAATATTTTAAGGCAATTTTCATTTTGTTTAAGACAATCTGTGATTTCTTGAGGTATTGACAGAATCAAGAGATCTCTCAACATCTGTCAAAAAAATCTTACCATTGTTCGTCAATACATGGCATAAAAGCTAAAAAAACATCTTGTCTGCACTATGAATAAAAACATATAAAGGATGTATAGAGATGAATCCATAGTGTAATGAGGAATATTGCCTAGACATAAAGTGCTTAACTCATGTGTACATAAAAGAGGCCCAGAAGAAGACCGAAGGTACGCTGGATGGATGAAATCAGGAAGCATGGCAGCATCACATGGCATCAACGAGCAAAAACCGAACTATTTGGAGTCAGCTTGGGGAGCCTTTCATCCAGCAGTGGATCCACCAAGAGGCATATATATATATATATATATATATATATATATATATATATATATATATATATATATATATATATATATATATATATATATATATATATATATATATATATATATATATATATATATATATCCAAGAGGCATAAAGAGGCCTAGAAGAAGACCGAAGGTACGCTGGATGGACGAAATCAGGAAGCATGGCAGCATCACGTGGCATCGGCGAGCAAAGGACCGAACTGTTTGGAGTCAACTTGGGGAGACCTTCATCCAGCAGTGGATCGACCCTGGTTGACAATGATGATGATGATGATGATGATATATATATATATATATATATATATATATATATATATATATATATATATATATATATATATATATATATATATATATATATATATATATATATATATATATATATATATATATATATATATATATATATATATATATATATATATATATATATATATATATATATATATATATATATATATATATATATATATATATATATATATATTTATATATATATATACATATATATATATATATATATATATATATATATATATATATATATATATATATATATATATATATATATATATATATATATATATTCTTTATCTTTATCTTTATCTGCCCTTTTTCTACCCATTGCTGAGTGAGGGCACCCCTATGACTTAACTTTTGGACTTCACATCTGTTCACCGGTTGTCTTAGTGAAACCCGACAGGTTTTGTCATATAAGGGTAATGGCTACCTCCGTTTTCTGTCTGCCGTACAGCTTTGGAGGACACCTAGTGATTTGGTCTCAGCATGAAATGCTTCGATTTTAACCATATTGGTACACTTGGTGTGGTATTAAAATGCTGGAAAGAAGGAATTATTAGTACATACATTAGTAGCCTCAGTAGTTGAGAGCATATATATTAATTTAAAGTAGTAGTTTATTTTCGAATGAATTAGCATAAAAGTTTGTGAATACGTCGGGTTCAGGTTTAGATTTACTTGTTGGTCGTTTTGTTTGGTTTTAATCTTTATTGTTCTTCTGTGTCTTGATTTGATCGCTGCTGGGTAAAGGCGCTTTTCAAAGATCTCCATATCTTGCGGTCTCTCGCCTCTCTTTGCCAGGTCACGCCTGCGAATTTTACGAAGGGTCTGTCCCATCTGTTTTGAAAAAGCATTCGACTCTGTAAAACACGAATACATATTTGAAGCACTCAGGAAACAAGGAATACAACCGGCTTATATAAGAATAATACAAAATATCTACCTAGAAGCAAAAGCAGTGGTGCATCTTCCAGAAAAAACAGAGGAAATAACAATTACAAAGGGAGTAAGACAAGGAGACGCGATGTCACCCAAACTCTTTACAGCTATACTAGAAGAAATATTTAAAACCTTAAACTGGGAAGGTATGGGCATAAAGATCGATGGCGAATATCTCTCTAACCTGAGATTCGCAGATGATATCACACTACTAAGCGAAACAAGAGAAGAACTGGAGAAAATGATTCAAGAGCTTAACTTAGCCAGCAATCGAGTGGGCTTAAAAATGAACCTCGCAAAAACCAAAGTAATGTTCAACCAATATACACGTGCATCAACGAGACAAATTAAGATTGGCGACATAGCATTAGAAGAAGTCCCCCACTATATATATTTAGGACAACAAATATCAGCAGACGGGAATATGATCAATGAAATTAACAGAAGAATAAAAATGGGCTGGAGCGCATTTGGAAGGAATAACAGAGTTTTCAGAGAAAATCTCCCGTTATGTCTAAAAAGCAAAGTCTTCGATCAATGCATCCTCCCAGTACTCACATACGGCTGTGAAACGTGGACCCTTAACTCAAAAATAATACAGCGCCTCGTCACTACACAAAGAAGCATGGAAAGAAGTATGCTGGGGATAACAAAAAGAGATAGAAAGACAATAACGTGGATAAGAAGCCAAACGAAGGTCACAGACATAATGGAAAGAATACTCAAAAGTCAATGGGAATGGGCAGGACACGTGGTGAGAAGGGAAGACAATAGATGGACTAAAAAGAGCACAGATTGGATACCACGAGAAACAATATATATATATATATATATATATATATATATATATATATATATATATATATATATATATATATATATATATATATATATATATATATATATATATATATATATATATATATATATATATATATATATATATATATATATATATATATATATATATATATATATATATATATATATATATATATATATATATATATATATATATATATATATATATATATATATATATATATATATATATATATATATATATATATATATATATATATATATATATATATATATATATATATATATATATATATATATATATATATATATATATATATATATATATATATATATATATATATATATATATATATATATATATATATATATATATATATATATATATATATATATATATATATATATATATATATATATATATATATATATATATATATATATATATATATATATATATATATATATATATATATATATATATATATATATATATATATATATATATATATATATATATATATATATATATATATATATATATATATATATATATATATATATATATATATATATATATATATATATATATATATATATATATATATATATATATATATATATATATATATATATATATATATATATATATATATATATATATATATATATATATATATATATATATATATATATATATATATATATATATATATATATATATATATATATATATATATATATATATATATATATATATATATATATATATATATATATATATATATATATATATATATATATATATATATATATATATATATATATATATATATATATATATATATATATATTATATATATATATATATATATATATATATATATATATATATATATATATATATATATATATATATATATATATATATATATATATATATATATATATATATATATATATATATATATATATATATATATATATATATATATATATATATATATATATATATATATATATATATATATATAT
>OX463864.1:21689250-21828264 GCA_949825065.1 Odontocerum albicorne
AAATCGCTCATTTTACTATTTACATTTTTCTATTGAATGCACAGCACCGGAACGCGCGGGGTTTTTTTTTACCACAGGAAGGGAAGGGTTATCGGCACCAAAATATATAAGTATTTGCGTATCAAATGATATTGATATGTGAAAAAAATATTGTAATGCAATGAAAAGATACACAGATATAAAACAATTGGTTTCACTCCTTGAAAAAAATATCTTTGAGTATTATAGATCACTCATTCTACCAATGAAACATGACACCACTTTGAGCATTATAGATCACTCATTCTACCAATGAAACATGACACCACTTTGAGCATTATATATCACTCATTCTACCAATGAAACATGACACCACTTT
Organism: Odontocerum albicorne; assembly: GCA_949825065.1. Lineage (NCBI taxonomy): Eukaryota > Metazoa > Arthropoda > Insecta > Trichoptera > Odontoceridae > Odontocerum > Odontocerum albicorne. The sequence goes on from OX463864.1 coordinate 21,689,609, forward strand.
GAGCATTATAGATCACTCATACTTCCAATGAAACATAACACCACTTTGAGCATTATAGATCACTCGTTCTTCCAATGAAACATGACACCACTTTGAGCATTATAGATCACTCGTTCTTCCAATGAAACCTGACACCACTTTGAGCATTATAGATCACTCGTTCTTCCAATGAAACATGAGACCACTTTGAGCATTATAGATCACTCGTTCTTCCAATGAAATATGACACCACTTTGAGCATTATAGATCACTCATTTTACCAATGAAACATGACACCACTTTGAGCATTATATACCACTCATTCTACCAATGAAACATGACACCACTTTGAGCATTATAGATCACTCATTCTATCAATGAAATATGACACCACTTTGAGCATTATAGATCACTCATTCTACCAATGAAACATGACACCACTTTGAGCATTATAGATCACTCATTCTACCAATGAAACATGACAAAACTTTGAGCATTATAGATCACTCATTCTACCAATGAAACATGACACCACTTTGAGCACTATATACCACTCATTCTACCAATGAAACATGACACCACTTTGAGCATTATAGATCACTCATTCTACCAATGAAACATGACACCACTTTGAGCATTATAGATCACTCATTCTACCAATGAAACATGACACCACTTTGACTTAAGTTTTTATCTCGTAACAAGCCCGGTTCATTCCGCCTGGAGAGAGCTTAGATACATAAGGTAGAAACACTTGTCAGAAGGTATAATTTAATTTGTGAAATAACAAGATAATAAATTTATGATTAAATATTTGAAGAAGACAGTCATTGAAGTTTGGCTACATTTTAAAACAAAACATTTTAAAGTAATTTATTTTATACAACTCTGCCTTCCAGGATAAGAACATTTCTGATAAAAAAAACATATACATCGTAAGCAAAAACCAGAAAAAAATAAAAGCTAGATTTCCATTAGATTATCCAAACGGTGCCTATTACATTGGGTTGAGGAATAAAACGGGAAGAAGAATAAAAGGATTCGTCGTATAAAGCACAATCACATTGAAAGCTTTTATTGAATGTTATCTGAAGGTGCTCACAGGTGTCACTAGTGAGGATACAAATCACCTGTAATGTGGATTTATGTGGAAGAAAGTGATTATAATATCCGAGACGCAAACCTATGTTTTTAATAATAGTTATTTCGTATTTTAAGATTTAGAATCAAAGGAAAAATTATACTAAATGCACGTTCTCGACATTTTCAGTAGCTCAACAATATCTTGTGTCGAAGAACGTTGCTAATTATCGATCCAACCCTTTATGATTTGGTCGACATTGGTGGTCGGTAATCGTACATTCAGAGTCTACAATATTTTAGTGTCATATCACTAACACGGATTTATCTATTGCAATATTTAAAAGCATCCAACGCCGAAAAAATATGATATTTATTCAATATATAAAATGGTATCAATAAATCACTCAAGCGATTTGGATGCACAATGGACGGAAAATTTATATTTCATGATAATATACGTTCAGAATGCTTCGAATGAATTAAAAAAGTTACATATATCCGAGACATATAGAGCTTTTCAGGGAGAATCGGATTCTGAACATAGCCAATTAACATCTCAATTTCATTCTCTGGCACTATCATCGAGAGGAAGGGAAGGTGCAGACTCAGCAGAGACACATGACACGCATGGCAACTGATCAAAAGTTCACCATCCCTAGAGTAGCTGGACGTCATCATCCCAGGACAGCCCACCGTCATAAACAGGTCATACGACCTAAACCATGAGGAAGAAGAAAAATTCATACAATGAGGTGCCGAATTCAATAAAGGCAAAGGGAGGAAAACAATATAGGCAGTCGATCGGAGCGTGGTTGTTATTGCGACAGGAGTTTGAGTACTTGGGCTTGCAAGAGGAATTACTTGTAGAAAAGGTTTGTGTGAGCTCTTTGAGTGTGGTGTTTTTTGTTGTTTTATATTTGTATTTTTGTTTTTTTTTTTAATTTTATGATTATGTGCGGTTCATTGTGGTGTGAATGTTTTTGGAATCTCTGGAGTGATAAAGTGTGAGAAGTTTGATTTCGCGTGATGTAAACATGTGTAATGGAGTGTCACTGTTTGTCAGATTGATGAGAATGTGCAACAGGGTTTTTTTTACACAATCAAAAATCGGAAAAAAGTATCGATTTATTTTTTCATGCTATATGTCCTCAGTGAGATACAGGCAAAAGCTTAGTTTACCGGGGACACGACAAATGAAAGGCAACAAATCCAGATCCATTAAAATTGTGTGTCTAAATTAAATTACCTGTTGTTTTTTCACAAATGTTGTATATTTCTTGTCATGTGTAAAATAAATACGATTTTTTTCGGACAATCATACGTATTAATTTTTAGACCACCATTTGTTTTAGATCTATAATACTGAACTTTTTTATTTTGCTAAAAAAATCCTCGGTGAATGCAATTTGTAAATTTAAAATAGAAGAGATATTGGTTATATAATAACTATCATTCCCTAGTCCTTTGATCTGGCCTGACGCAGTGCTCGGGGCTATTTACCCAATGCAATTTATATCGCCTGCAATTCTCTATTTATGCGTTCTTGACAAAATACGAATATTACAATATATTTGTGCAATTCCAATTCAATAATTATTAAAAGAAGACCTCTATGACTTGATTTGTATGTGAAGAAGATCACACGATCGACGTAAAAGAACATGTAAAGATTGACGTTGGAGTGGTAAAGAGATCATCGACTTTAAGGCTCAACAACGAAGATGACGACAGTATGGTATAACCATTTGATTAAGGGGAGGAAAGTGTTGAGAAATCATCTGGACTAATCCACAGATCACCTTCTGTGGCACTGCTATGTTAATCGAGTAAATACTATCTGAAGGGAACCCTTAGCTCACCTTTATATCAGTTCCTTCGGACAGATTTGTTACTCCGATCTAGTGGCACTTGCCAGGCGGTTTGGACTCCAGGCCTAAAGCCACTACATATGTATATTTACTGCACTGTAAGTCATTTTCCTTCTCCCGCGATGTCGGATCTTAAGTCAGTCGTCATTAGTATTCTTTTAACTCTCGAGTATGTCGATACCGAAGATGTCTTTAGGAACGTTTGTTCCTTAAATGAGAGATGATGAGGATGATTGTTGATAAATAAAAACTTGTCCAAATCGGAATATGTAAAGAGGAATTTTATTGACAAACGTCGGTATTTATAATGTTTTTTGAACGTATGCGGGAATGCGCACGAGATATATCGCTGTCTCGTCTTAGCGCTTACAATATGTTTATTGTCGCGCGTAGGTATCCTTTTGTTTTGAGAGACAGCGAGAAAGATGTGTTGCCCTCTCCTTTCCTCATGGAATGCGGTCTTCACTGGTTGTGAGTTGAATGACCGATCGCGTGGACTTTGGAATTGTTTGTCTCGCATTGTTAAGGTGTGCAAAGGTCGTCTCGTGGGTTCAGTGACCGCGCATACGGTCGCCACAGTTTTTTCTTCGTCACTATGTGATGTCCCGCTCGAAAAAAATATATAGAGACTATTTCGATCTTCTAGTGTAGATCGCGCTGAATGGGGACTTATTTCGTTAAATTCTATTACTTTTGATAAATGTATTTTAAAAATCTCTTCAAGATATGATTATACGTAAGACGCTTATCTCCAAAACAAGGGGATGGCGGGTTCGATCCTCGTTGAAACCCATATTTAAAAAAAAGGATTTCAGTCTGGTTTTCACTTAGGCTCTTGAACATATTTGTGGTTGGCTGGAATATATTGTCACATAGAAATAAGCCTGGAAAGTTATACTGTATACAACGAAAGTGTAATACAATACAAATAGATATTCTAATCGAAATAAAAACTAATAATTTGAAATAAATTTGATAGAAAAATCAATCCTTCAAATACAAAAATAAACTGCAAATTAACGAATGACTGTCCATTACTTGTGACAAGTATTAAAGAAAGTCCCTGTGACTAAGTGAGTTCTGCGACTCAGTGAGTTAGATATGTTATTTCCACCAGGGAGTTCAAATCTCGATGATACACGAAGAAAACAACACAAAATGGTCTGGAAAAAGAGTATGTCTGGAACTTACGATCAGAATAAGATACTTATATTTAATCCTTGCGGTACACAGATTTTGCTAGAAATTTTTGGGACGATTTACTCCAAGCTGTCATGTTTTGAGTTCTTTCTTTTCAGAAAAATACGAATAACTCGAAAAGATCGTCAGTGAAGTTCATTTGTTTAATTTTTCTCAGTAATATGATATATTCGGACTATCCAATGGGAAAGGGGACTGGTTTTATTTTCGTGTAACCATCAGCGCCATCTGTGGATGAATAAACGAGTTAATTAGCGACACATATCTTCCGTAAAAGTTTCAAAGCGCTGTATTCTGCTGGTTCATTCGTAATGACGTAATAATTGAAACTACCTTCTGAGTTTCGGTCGGAAAAGGAACAATGGAGGAACGTGCCAACATTACAATTTTGTTTTAATTTCGGTAAAAGTGCCACAGAAACTTTTGAAATTATTCAAATTGTTTATGGTAATGCAGCAATGAGTCGTAAGAACGTTTTTATGTGGTATGTTAGATTTCGTGATGGTAGAGAGAGCTTTGAAGATGATCAACGGCCTGGACAATCTTTTTTTTTTTTAAGAATAGATATGACCAAAGTCATAGGTATCCTTAATTCCCTCGAACACTAGACGGAAAAAGTGCCTGTGTCGTTTGAGAGGAGTAGCAGAGTAGCACAGCGCAGGATTCGAACTGCCGACCTTCCGCACAGAAGTCCAGCGCGTTACCGCGCGGCCATGAACCTCAATTGACAGTTCAAATTGAAGAACATGTTCAAAAAGTGGCTGAAAATCTTTGAAAGGATCGTTGTGCGTCTACTAGGCTCATCGAGGAACTCACTGGAATTCATAAATCCACTGTCCATCTCATTTTAACGGAAAAATTGGACAAATGAAGATTGAGGTTTAATTTAGTGTTAAGGTCGAACTATGGATTCAGAATGTAGACAGTGGGAATTTAGTGTTAAGGTCGAACTATGAATTCAGAACGTAGACAGTGGGAATTTAGTGTTAAGGTCGAACTATGGATTCAGAATGTAAACAGTGGAAATTTAGTGTAAAGGTCGAACTATGGATTCAGAACGTAGACAGTGGAAATTTAGTGTTAAGGTCGAACTATGGATTCAGAATGTAAACAGTGGAAATTTAGTGTTAAGGTCGAACTATGGATTCAGAACGTAGACAGTGGAAATTTAGTGTTAAGGTCGAACTATGGATTCAGAATGTAGACAGTGGGAATTGAGTGTTAAGGTCGAACTATGGATTCAGAATGTAGACAGTGGGAATTTAGTGTTAAGGTCGAACTATGGATTCAGAACGTAGACAGTGGGAATTTAGTGTTAAGGTCGAACTATGGATTCAGAACGTAGACAGTGGGAATTTAGTGTTAAGGTCGAACTATGGATTCAGAATGTAGACAGTGGGAATTTAGTGTTAAGGTCGAACTATGGATTCAGAATGTAAACAGTGGAAATTTAGTGTAAAGGTCGAACTATGGATTCAGAACGTAGACAGTGGAAATTTAGTGTTAAGGTCGAACTATGGATTCAGAATGTAAACAGTGGGAATTTAGTGTTAAGGTCGAACTATGGATTCAGAATGTAGACAGTGGGAATTTAGTGATAAGGTCGAACTATGGATTCAGAATGTAGACAGTGGGAATTTAGTGTTAAGGTCGAACTATGGATTCAGAACGTAGACAGTGGGAATTTAGTGTTAAGGTCGAACTATGGATTCAGAATGTAGACAGTGGGAATTTAGTGTTAAGGTCGAACTATGGATTCAGAATGTAAACAGTGGAAATTTAGTGTTAAGGTCGAACTATGGATTCAGAACGTAGACAGTGGAAATTTAGTGTTAAGGTCGAACTATGGATTCAGAATGTAAACAGTGGGAATTTAGTGTTAAGGTCGAACTATGGATTCAGAATGTAGACAGTGGGAATTTAGTGTTAAGGTCGAACTATGGATTCAGAATGTAGACAGTGGGAATTTCTTTTGTTAGTTTTCAGCTTGTACATAAATAAAAAAATGCGTCTGTAAAATGTAGAATTAATTTCATTTAAAAGATTTAATATTTAGTAACAAGCAACCCAGTTCAGATAACTTGGCAGTGAACTGCTCAGCTCTCATGACCTCCCCAGAGAAGTAAGGCCTCAGGTAGACAAAGCTGCAGTTGTGGCGAGCTGCCTGAGAGATGTTATATGGAGGAATAAAGATATGAGAACGGATAGCAAGGTACTCATTTATAAGACCTGTGTGCGACCTATCCTCACATATGGCATCGAAGCGAGGGCGGACACTGCCAGGACAAAAGGTATGCTAAGGACAACGGGAATGAGAACTCTGCGCGTTATTGCTGGGAAGATTTTGCGTGATCGTGTAAGGAACACCACAATCCGAGAGATCTGTGAGATCCAAGATGTGGTCAGATGGGGACGACAGCGTCGACGATACTGGTATCAACATGTACAGAGAATGAATTCCACAAGAATTCCATACATAGCTCTGCATGGGGTGCCGGATGGACGGCGTCCGCCAGGGAGACCCCCGAAACGATGGAGAGATAGCTGGAGCTCAGCATCACAGGAGGACAATCCTACAGTAACAGACTCTTGAGAGTCTACAGAAAGTTTAAGAAGAAGAAGAAGAATATTTAGTGTTGCTATAAGGCTGAACTATGAATTGGACAAACAGACAGTGACCAAAAAAAAAACTATATCATATTTCTATTTTAACAGAAATAAAAACTGTAAAATGTTGGATTTCGAATAGAAAAATTCTTTCTTCCATATATTAATTTCTCAAGACAAGAACTAAATTGCCGGAATATATAAAAAATAGAGGAAAATTGGGTAAAAGTGAGATTGAGTCTCCGGCCAACCCTTTTTTCGGTGATTTGATAATATTAAAGAGGGTCCCCTTTTTCCCTCAATTTTCAAAACTTTTGATGTCTTTGTGAAAAAAAGAAAAGACTCGGTTTGAGTCCACGATAACGAAGGATATTATTGAAGATATGAGAAAAGAGAGATAATTGAATTTAGGATATTTGAGATATATAAAAATATTATATCATGAATTTATATTATATAATAAATAGCTGTAAAAAAGCGCAAAAAGCTCAGATATATATTTTTTACAAAAATCTTCTTCTTTCTCCTTCCTGGCACTGTCCCAACTCATTGCCTAGGTAGGCTATTGGGGTCGGCTCTTCTCGTTCTCAGGCTGTATATTCTTCGTTTCTGGGTGTCGCTTTCATCTAGGCCGTTTCTCTGCAGGATTTCGGAGCATTTAGTTATCCAGGAGTACTTTCGTCTTCCTCTGTAAGGCTGTCGAGGAAGATCCACAGACATTGCCTGATTTACAGTATGGTCTGATGGTCTCCGTCTTATGTGACCGTACCATCTCAGCTCTCGCTCTTCCTGCTTACTATTTATGTCAGTGACCACCAGACTACCACGAATGTGTGAGTTCTTAATTTTATCTTTTAGTGATACTCTTGCCGACCACCTAAGTATTTGCGTTTCTGCAGTTTCAAGTTTCCTAGAGTAGGAGCTGTATATAGTCCAGCATTCAGAGCCATACATAATTGCGGGTCTGGTATACCTTTCCTTTCAGTTTTAGAGGCATTTTTGGGTCACACAAGACTTCTGTCACCGATCTGAATTTTATCCATCCCACACATATTTTATGGTCAACATCCGTTGCGCACCCTTCGTCATAAAAAAATATGAGTTATTCATATTATATTTTGAAAATTAGAGTTATAATAACAATTATAATAACAAAATGACAATTTAGGTACATCTTCTTCTTCAGTTTCAATCCTGGAGATTGGTTAGCAGCAAAGTCCTGCATCTCCTCTTCCACTCCGCTCGGTCTTCAGCAATCCTCTTGAGCTCTGTATATGAGGTGCAGTCCATATTGTTGTATATTTGCTCTGGATACTCTCGGCGAGGACGCCTTCTGCCAATCGACCCCTCAATCATTCCCTCCAGTATATTATGCAAGAGATTTACATGTCGCATCATATGACCCATACATTCTGCACGCCTTTCCGATATGGTGTTTGACAGGTGCCTGGTTTATTCGATCCTGCTGAGAACCTCGTCATTTGTAATGTGGTCTCGCCAGGAAATCCTTAGGATTCGTCTATAGGTCCACATCGCGAAGGCCTCCAATCTTTTTCGATTCCTTTCGCCTATGCACCATGTCTCGCAATCATACATTCAAATACTCCGAGCGTGTGTTTTGATAAATTGCTTGCGAAGCTTTAAGTCCATGTTGTTGAATTCGAACATCTTTAATTTCTTATTAAAGGCGAGTTTTGCTTGGTGGATGCGACTGTCAACCTCTCTTTTTGTACGGCTATCCCCATTAGGTATATAGCACCGTTTTAAAAAGATAATCTGCCTTCAAGAACCCAACAATTCGCAACAACAAAATAAATATGTTAAGTGTTAGGATAGGAAGGTGGTGGCTGTGACCATTAGATTTGGTGCTTTCTTGCACCTGTATATATTCAGAAAAATATATTTGGTAAGAAAATTGTAGAAAACTTACCGAGGGTAGACAATAACCTTTGTAGATCTTTCGATATGCGATTGCAACACATTCGGCTTAAGGTGTAGTGTATATTATAATTTTATAACACTTTCATTGTACACAGTACAACTTGGGTGGGCTTATTGTCATGTGGAAATATCTTCAAACCAATCGGAAATATGTTAAACATGCCTTAAATGAAATCCAGACTATAATCTTATTTAATAAAATCTATGTTCTAACAGAATTCGAACCTATAACCTCCGAGCTGGAAGTCAGGCATCTTATCAACCAGGCCACAAAAGTCGTCATATCGTCAAGTGCTTCCTAAAATTGCACAAGCCACCCATGTATCTATTACTTAGAATCAGACCATTCCACACTATAGCCCAGCAACGGCAAAATTTCTGTCATATTGGATCAATTCTGAACAATAAATTTATTAGATTAATAAATATAGCCGTGCAATGAATCACCCTCTGTTCTACATACCAACTTACAGGACGAATATCATGGCTGAACACTCAGTCACGCGTGGTATAGAGATATTGAACCAACTGAATGACACTGTGGATATATTCTCGGTACCGTCTAGCAGTATGAGAAGAATCCTGGCTAATATTATTCCTAACGAATAAGCTATCTCTAGAAGTAGCCCCGCTTTGAGTAACAGAATAAATCTGTGCAAATATAATATCTTTCAGATATCGATTTGAAAGATATAATGGAGACGTCCCATCAAGGGACTTGAATATAAAGAGACAACGTTTGAAATCAACCCGTTCGTGACACTTGAGCTCATATAGAAGACTTTTCTAAGAAAAATCTTTAATTTTTTCTTCGGCATAGCACATTAAACGCGTTTCTTTCGCAAGTTCTTCAACCATCGATTGGTCTTTCTGAATATTGACGGAGTGGATAGGAGTTGACTCCAGCTAGCATCACATTACAAAGGCCCCAACTTTTGTATATAACGCGCTTCAAGTGTCCACGTTTACCCACTATAAAAAAAAACTTACAAAAAAAAGCACTCTCGCACACTTGATGTCATGTTACAATTTTTTTTTATATAAAACAATTCTACTCATGTGTTACCCGTTTAGTAACGAGAAAAAAACTACATAATAATTTTCTAAAATAACTTTTTCAAACTTGGTAAATTCAACTCATATCGTATTCAGAGATATTAGCAAGATAAAACCATCCTGGTTATATAAAGTGGAAACCCACCCCAGCTTTGTTTATTTTATATTTATTTTTATAAGATTTAGATCGATTTCTCATTTAAAAAAATACGTATTCAAATTTAAGGCCGTATTAACACAAAACACAAGATGTTACACAGTATAAATGTCAACATAATTCATACAAAATTACAATCAAACAAAGCACACACATACCACCATATATACAGGGACATAACAAAGTCAAGACCCAGAGCTGTATCCCACACATAGAAGGACAATGCGTATTAATACAAAACACAAGATGTTACACAGTATAAATGTTAATATAATTCATACAAAATTACAATCAAACGAAGCACACACATACCACCATATATACAGGGACATAACAAAGTCAAGACCCAGAGCTGTATCCCACGCATAGAAGGACAATGCGTATTAATACAAAACACAAGATGTTACACAGTATAAATGTCAACATAATTCATACAAAATTACAATCAAACGAAGCACACATATACCACCATATATACAGGGACATAACAAAGTCAAGACCCAGGGCTGTATCCCACGCATAGAAGGACAATGCGTATTAATACAAAACACAAGATGTTACACAGTATAAATGTCAACATAATTCATACAAAATAACAATCAAACGAAGCACACATATACCACCATATATACAGGGACATAACAAAGTCAAGACCCAGGGCTGTATCCCACGCATAGAAGGACAATGCGTATTAATACAAAACACAAGATGTTACACAGTATAAATGTCAACATAATTCATACAAAATTACAATCAAACGAAGCACACATATACCACCATATATACAGGGACATAACAAAGTCAAGACCCAGGGCTGTATCCCACGCATAGAAGGACAATGCGTATTAATACAAAACACAAGATGTTACACAGTATAAATGTCAACATAATTCATACAAAATTACAATCAAACGAAGCACACATATACCACCATATATACAGGGACATAACAAAGTCAAGACCCAGGGCTGTATCCCACGCATAGAAGGACAATGCGTATTAATACAAAACACAAGATGTTACACAGTATAAATGTCAACATAATTCATACAAAATTACAATCAAACGAAGCACACACATACCACCATATATACAGGGACATAACAAAGTCAAGACCCAGGGCTGTATCCCACGCATAGAAGGGCAATGCGTATTAATACAAAACACAAGATGTTACACAGTATAAATGTCAACATAATTCATACAAAATTACAATCAAACGATGCACACATATACCACCATATATACAGGCACGCAGCAGGCCAAGACCCAAGACTTTATTCCACGCATAGAAGGACACTGCGTGTTAACACAAAACATAAGATGTTATACAGTATAAATGTTAATATTATTCATATAAAATTACAATCAAAAGAAGCACACACATACATACCACCACATAGACAGGTACACCGCAGGCCTAGGCACAGGGTTGTATCCCACGCATGGAAGGACAGTGCGTATTAATACAAAACACAATATGTTACACAGTATAAATGTTAATATAGTTCATACAAAACTACAATCAAAAGAAGCACACACATACCACCGGCAGGCACACAGCAGGCCAATGCCCAGGGCTGTATCTCACGCATGGAAGGACAGTGCGTATTAATACAAAGTGTGTTACATTGAATAAACATTTACACAATTCATACAAAATTACAATCAAAAGCAGCATATATCATGCATACTATCACATAGACAGACACGCATCAGCCTAAGGCCCATGGCTGTATCCTACGCATGGAAGGGCTCTCAAAAAACAATAGACACACAAATAATTCATTTAGAAAAAAAATAGAATTAAAAATTCTCTAACATAATTCAATTCGAATCAAAATATATAGAAAAAACACAAGAGTGTTAATCAAAATTATAATCCAGTATTAAATTTTGAATAAATTTCAAATCGATAAACAAGTTGGAAAAATAAAACGACAAAATTCAAAAGATGAACAATTAAAAATCATACTATACTATAAATAGGCCAAAATCCATACGACGGCTGTCATCAAATAAATAATAAGAGAATTGAATTTTGAATACAAGAGAGCGAGAGAGGAATACTTGGATTCTCTCCGAAAGTAATTCGTTATTTGAATCTCGGTGGGTCCGTGAAAAATGAAAAGATGGAAACTATACTGAACGAATTTTAAATACCCAGCTAACAATTTTTGAACCGGTATAAAAGGGGACTACGCATAAATTATACAATATATATAAACAAATTCTACATTTATGAATATATATTTTCATAAATGTAGAATTTGTTTTACTTCTGTGAATATTTCATGGGCTGCAACTAGTTATTTATATTTATGTTAGATGTTTAAATCCGAAAATATAGATTCAAAAACAAGAATAAAATAAATCCACGCACCAACCCTTAATCATGCTCCAAATATAAAAGAAAAACAGAAACAATAATTTATGATAATTTGAAACTTATATTGTCTTAATAGAACTATGTATTTTATTCATTTATTTTTTTATTTATTTTACACATGACAAGAAATATAAATAATTTGCGAAAAAAACAACAGGTAATTTTATTTGGACACACAATTTTAATGGATCTGGATTTGTTGACTTTCATTTATCGTGTCCCCAGTAAACTAGGCTTTTGCCTGTATCTCACTGAGGACGTATAGCATAAAAAATAAATCGATACTTCTTTCCGATTTCAGATTGTGTAAAACACCATTGCACATTCTCATCAACCTGACAAACAGTGACACTCAATTACTTATGTATACATTACGTGAAATCGAATTCCTCAGACTCTATTTAGGAGTTGCCTTGTTTCTCCAGCCCCGCTCAGTACCTCGTCGTTTCGGATGTGATCTAACCAATGGACCCTGGCCATGCGCCTGTAGCACCACATCTCAAAGGCAGCCAGACGCCCAGACTCGCTCTGGCTGATGGTCCACGTTTTGCAGCCATTTAAGCCACATAAATATTTAACATTTTTGGAAGTCATGTTTGCGAAGAAATAATTTAATTATTGCGAATTATTTCTCCGGTTCAGCGCACCAACGCACCTCCAGACCAGCCGTCGCTGATTACAATACTGTACAATTTGTACATCGTTATTTGTACATATATTAATTTATTATTATTACACTGTATTATTAATGTGTATTATTATTATTATTAATTTGTACATACATTAATTTATTATTATTACATTGTAATTTGTACATACATTACAATACAGTATATTTCCACATGGCAATAAACCCACCAGCTTGTAGCCTAGCGGGTTTATTGCCATATGGCAATCTTTTCCAACCAAGCAGAAAGATGTTGAAGAAGCCTTAGGCAAAAACCAGAATAGAATATATTTTTTTAAATATGGGCTCCAATGGGGATCGAACCGGCAGCCTCCAAGTTGAGAGACAAGCGTTTTACTAACAAGGCGACGGACGTCGTCATATATGTGATTTTGATGCAGATATTACGGATATGTGTCAGTTGTCTCAAAACGGGTAACGAGCCTAGTTAGATAACTGATGTAGACCAATTGTTATGTGTAGAATTAAATAATAAAAACGTTAAAATAAATAATGTTCTAATTTTTTTATTTTGTAGATATGGAGATGCTTTTTGTAAATATAGATATGCTTTTTGTAAATATAGAGATGCTTTTTGTAGATATAGAGATGCTTTTTGTTGATATAGAAATGCTTTTTACTGTGCTAGACCTGTGGTAAAGTGGTCTTATTACTTAATCATAAATTTCATATATTTATCCTATTTCCTAAAATATCAATCTATAACATTCATACCTTTACACGTAACTTATTGTAAATTGTAAGCTCTAAACAGCGTTATATAAATTGTCCTTTAATGTTATTATTATTGCCACGATGGTGGCCAACATATAATCAGAGACGGCTTCTCAAGACGAAGATTTGTTTCTCAGAAAAATTGTAAAGTATTGTCACGAGTGCTGAGTTATCCCATGATTAAAAACCTAGATACAATTAAGAAATAAAATAACGTCAAGTTCTGCCCTCGCTTTCCCACCCCAACGTTTGAAGCGTATGAAAAAGTTACCCTGTGAAAAATGACTCCATTAGAATATCGCATGAGAAACGTTGGTTGGTTGTTCTTTGCGTGTCGCGTGCACTTTCTTTACCCACCCTCCACGCACCCTTGTCGGTGGAAACTGCTGAAGGCCATACATCTGCGCCTGACATCTTCTCCTCGCTGTTTAATTTTACTTCACTCTAGCACATTGTGTCGACTTAGTCAAAGGGAATGAGTTTACTCCCAAAAGATGAATGCGAAGTTTTTTAAAAAAAAAAGCTATGATCAACATTCCGTGACGGGAAAGAAGTAATAAAATTTGTTTATTATTTATAGAGAAGTGTGAAATTCATGGCAATAAAAAAGTGTGAAAATAATAGTGTTGAAAAGTGGAAATGTTATGGTGATAGAAAAGAGTAAAAGTTATATTGTTAGAAATGTTTGAAAATAACAGTGTTGAAAAATGGAAATGTTATGGTGATAGAAAAATGTGAAAGGTATAGTGTTAAATAAATGTGAAAATAATATTGTTGAAAAGTGGGAATGTTTTGGTGATAGAAAAGTGGGAAAGTTGTAATGCTAGAAAAGTTATAATGTTAGGAAAATGTGAAAATAATAGTGTTGAAAAGTGGGAATGTTTTGGTGATAGAAATATGTGAAAGTTATAGTGTTAGGAATGTGGGAAAATAATATTGTTGAAAAGTGAGAGTACTATGGTGATAGAAAAGTGTGAAAGTTATAGTATGAGGAAAGTGTGAAAATAATAGAGGGATTTTTTTGATGATAGAAAAGTGTGAAAGTTGTAGTAACATATTAAGAAAGTGTGAAAATAATAGTGTTGAAAAGTGTGAATGTTATGGTGATAGAAAAGCGTGAACGTTATATTTGAAAAAAAAAATCGATTGAGTCACGATGATAGAAAAGTGTTAAATGAAAAATAAATGTGTGAAAATATAGGTAAGTAATTACACAAAATATAGGCAAGTTACACAAAATATAAGGTAAGTAATTACACAAAATGTAGGCAAGTTACGCAAAATATAGGGAAGTAATTACACAAAATACACGTATGTAATTACACAAAATTAAAATATTTCGCTATTTAAGTAGTATTTTCTTAGATGATGGAAGAGATACGAAAAAATATAGAACGGGAGTGTGGCGATAGGAAACAAAGCCAACGTGGCAGCATATACTCTAACCGGATAATCTCATATTCTGCTAAAATAATATCCCATAGAAGCATTATTCATGTACGTGTCTTTCATGCCTCTAATATATTTCTAGTTGATTGGAAGATATTGCCACGCGGCAATAAGCCTGAAAGGTTATATTATATACAACGAAATTTAATTTAAAAAAAGTTGGTACAAAAATACTGTTGTGGACTATCTTAGCAGATTTGTGAATATGTAGATAGTCTTAAATAAAGTTAATGTTGGCTGTCTTAAGTATTACAGATTGAAAGTCAGTAGACACCTACCTGTCATCCATGCGGCAGTCTCCATCCCTCGCGCGACAGGCAGACTTAAAGGTGTCGAAGAGAGCGGCGCAAGACTTCTCCCCATGGCAGACGTTCAGGGCGTAGTTGCAGGTGGGTAGGGCCTCCACGGGGTAGGGGTCTTTCTCTGCAAAAACAGACAGCAAATAAATTAGTAACTTAGCATACAAGGGATAACAATATTCCTTTTGTACGGATGCCGTAACGGAATGTCACCATTATTTTTTTAAATTTATTTATTTTACACATGACAAGAAATATACATAATTTGCGAACAACAATAGATAATTTAATTTGGACACACAATTTTTATGTATCTGGGTTTGTTGCCTTTCATTTGTCGTGTCTCCAGTAAACTAGGCTTTTGTCTGTATCTCACTGACGACGTATAGCATAAAAAAATAAATCGATATTTCTTTCCGATTTCGGATTATGTAAAAAAACCCCATTGCACATTCTCATCAACCTGACAAACAGTGACACTCAATTACTTATGTATACATTACGTGAAATCAAACTCCTCTCACTTCATCACTCCAGACCGATCAAAACATTCATCCCACAATATACTGCACATAATCATATGTTAAAGCAAAACAAAATACATCTAGACTATAAAGGTCAAGAACACAGCAAAACTAAAAACCCTTCATTTTGTGGATATACTCGTAGAATACTTGATCGCTGCTGGGCCTCGAAGTCGAGGATATCCTCGCCATTCCAACGTCAATTTAGTTGGACAGCGAAGGTGTGCCGTGGAGTTTGTTGCCTTTCATTTGTCGTGTCTCCAGTAAACTAGGCTTTTGCCTGTATCTCACTGAGGACATATAGCATGAAAAAATAAATCGATACTTTTTTCCGATTTTTGATTATATAAAACCGGGTCACACATTCTCATCAACCTTATAAACAGTGACACTCAATTACATATGTATGGTATACATCACGCGAAATCAAACTCCTCACACTTCATCACACCAGACAGACCAAAACATTCATCTCGCAATATACCGCACATAATCATAAAAAAAATATATATATATTGTCTTTCGAATTAGTGCCTGGGATGTGTTCTTTCGGAGAGGAGTGGAACCTTGTGATCTATTTAGTCTTAATTGAAAAAAAATATTGCTCCGAGTTGATTTGAGAGTGTGGGGATTTTTTAAATTTTTATTACAATGTACGGTATTTTATCGACCATTAAAAAGGCTACAAAAGGTTGATTCTCAAATTATAATTTTGAGTACGCATGAATATAAATATAAAACTTTACATGAATCACATACAAAAAAATACAGGTTGTCTCAAAAAATACAGGTTGTCTCAAACAATACACGTTGTCTCAAAAAATACAGGTTGTCTCAAAAAATACAGGTTGTCTCAAAAAATACGCACGCAATTAAAAATTTATTATTTATAAAGTTATATCTAATATTAAAAAATCAAATTAAAGAAAATAAACGTATTTGTTTTTTCTAATTTGTCACAAATCTAATCACAGTTTTTTTTGCATTGCTGATAGCGTGGCATCACACACTTCACGAACCATTTTAATTTGTTATTTGGCCGCATTCTCTTTCAATGGTTACCCTCAATTCATTAACACAAGGATCAAAATTAGGTCCCCTACTATTCCTCATATTAATAGACGACATTCAAAATTCCATAAGTCACTCGACATGTTTATTGTTCGCTGACGACTTGAACATTTTCAAAAAGATCAATTCACCTCACGACTGTGCACAGTTACAACAGGACCTAGACTCCCTAGTCTCCTGGAGTGAGCAAAATCATCTTCTGTTCAACATTAATAAATGTGTCTGTGTATCTTATAGTCGATCGTTTTCACAAATCCACCATTAGTATACTATACAGGGAGTGGCACTAAACAGAGTTTCTGAATTCAAGAATTTGGGCATAACCTTCGATGTCGGACTCACGTTCGTTAACCATGTCTCACGTTTGATATCGGACTGTTACAAACTACTCGGTTTTATAATGAGAATATCAAGAGAATTTAACAGCACCGATATCCTCCGAAACTTATATAATTATCTAATTAGAACCAAATTAGAATATGCATCTACGGTTTGGGCTCCTCATCAGCTCAAATATAAAAACAATATAGAACAAATACAAAAAAAAAATCCTCAGATATCTATGGTACAGAACAAAGGGCGATTACCCAAAATATGTTCACCATGTCGATCTTCTCACGGTGTGTAACTATAGAAGCCTCGAAACAAGAAGGCAAGAATCCATTGCGATATTCCTAATAAAGGTTATCCAAGGTTGCTTTAACTATCCCGCGATTCTAGAAGTACTAAGTTTATATGTACCCAATAAATATAGTCGTGCAAGGAATCACCCTCTGTTCTACATACCAACTTACAGGACGAATATCATGGCTAAACACTCAGTCACGCGTGGTATAGAGATATTGAACCAACTGAATGACACTGTTGATATATTCTCGGTACTGCCTAGCAGTATGAGAAGAATCCTGGCTGATATTCTTCCTAACGAATAAGCTAACGCTAGAAGCAGACCCTCTTTGTGCAACAGGAGAAATCCGTGCAAAGTGGATAAAAAAAACTTTTGAAGGTTGTGTGCCATTTACTTTATTATTGATGAGTCTTCATTAAAAAAAGTTCATTGGCGTGAGGTTTGGGGAGCGCTGCGGGTATTCAATGCTACCTCTACACCCGATCCATCTGTTTAGCAAAGATTCACCAAGATAGGCTCTCACATCACGACGGTAGTGGGGAGGTACACCATCTTACTGGAAATAAGAGTCCTCCTCATCCCTAACCTCTTCACGAATATGCAGAATGACAAATGTCTGTATCAAGTTCAAGTAAACGGCACGGCATGAAAGTGTGTGCACATCGTTTTGAGACACCCTATATCAATGAGCAGAACGCACATTCATACCACTTATTGCACATAAAATATAAACTTGAGACAGGTCAAAGCTCAGGTAATCAAATACCCTAACATAAAAAAACAGGTCTCATGGTGTAGAATGGTTTATGTGAGTGTATGAAAAAGGAGGATGTCAGTTGATGTACGAGTATAAAAGAAGGCATCAGAAATGAATTAATAGATAAAGAAGATGTTTTAAGTAAGATGAAGAAAGGAACTTGAAGCTAGTTTGGACATAAATGATAAAAGAATGACAAAGTGAGTATACAAGTTAAAAGTGCAAAGTGTGCGTGAACGAGGTATACTGAGGAAATATAGATGAATCAAACGGACTGGGTTTTGAAAGAAGGTAAAATGAGAAGTAAAAATAATAGAAGAATATGCATTACGAGATGTATAAATGCGGAAGAGGCGAAACTTGTGTGATTGGATGCAAAAGTTTTTAGATTCATTTATCTGCCTGCTTGTAAGAGACATGACCTGATGATATGTATTTTATTAATATTCTGCGTCCACGTTTCACTTTCGTCCATCAATGTTGGCACGAATATGCTGTTAAAACTATTATTTATGGCTGATTTGGACATTATTTGATTTGTATATGAGTATGTCTTTTCTTCTTCTTCGCAGTGTCATGTCAGGTCCCCCCAACGTTGACTATCACCTGAGAGTAGGCATCTTTGTCCCCGGAAGCCCGAAAAAGATCCCCAACGATCTTTATACTAGTCCAATCACGTATATTGCGGAGCCAGGAGATTTGCCTCCTGCCAACACCTCTTCGACCCTCTATTTTGCCTTAGATGACCAGGCGCAGTAATTTGTACTTTTATCCTCTAAGTACATGTCCCAAATAGGACACCTTTCGGCTTTTAATATAAGTCACCAACTCTCTATCAACTTGGCTCTTTGAACAATCCTTGTGTTGCTGACCATATCCGTCCAGGGTTTCACATTAACATCCAAGAAAATTACAAATTATACCAAGAAAATTAATTGTATTGATATCTACGGATAATTTCTGTGGCGTTATAGCAGAAGTTGATATGTCCGGTTTTTGTCATTATCTGTTTATTCTCCCAATTTATAGAAAATATTTCTCAGCATGTTGCGGCAAAACTTGGTGTGTCAGTCATTATCCAAACAAAATATATATTGTTTGGAAAAACTTAAAAAAATCTTATTTGTACTGATTTTAACAGCTTATCAAAGTTAATATTGCTTCTCCTGTAAACTAAGGTAAAACGGACATATCAACTTCTGCCATAACGCCACAGATTTGTCATTACAAATTCCGATTCGCAATACAGTTCGCTTTTACCGATTTATAATAATAAAATGAAATATGTATCATAATTCTTCAGTCTCACAAAAAATATATTTAAAAACTCACTCTCTGGGTACATAACATATTGTTCCTATACAACTTATTAGCTTACAGGTTAATACTACCGCATTAATGCTCAACATAACTGGAAGTAAACAGCAGTAGAAAAAGCCAAATGGCGTAGAACTGTTGCTTGTTATCATAGGAGATATAGGAGAACTGTTGCTTGTTATCATAGGAGATATAGGAGAAAAATGACGCTTACAAGTTGTAAGCGTTGAATCTTCCTGCTCTTGAGGCAACAATACATGTTATGCCTTATTGCCTGAAGAGCAGGGAGCTTCAACGCTTACAACCTGTAAGCGTTGAAGCACCCTGCTCTTCAGACAACAATACATGTTATGTCTTGTTGTCTGAAGAGCAGGGAGCTTCAACGCTTACAAGTTGTAAGCGTTGAAGCTCCCTGCTCTTCAGGCAACAAGACATGTTATGTCTACCACAAATTAACTTAAATAGTCATTAACGATTGCACCAGTGTATGTGCCTCTCAATTTATATTATGCCTTATATTATACTTATCACGGGTAATGGGCATTCATTCATTCATTTAATACTACCGCACGTGAAGCGTTAATAACCTTCTAGTACAGTGACGGGTAACCTAAGTCACGCGTGTCAGAGATGACACGCCAAGACATTTTGGATAACACGCATCGTTTACGGGCGGTCTTTGCCCAAGAACGAGCGATGCGCTTTCTTCGTTCGTATATTTATGACCGCAGCCTCTGGACTCAAGAGTTCGTCGGCTTGAGGTCCAAACTCACGAATCTAGAAAGAGATCGTTTGGAGAATGAAGAAGAGTGCCACTACGAACAATATATTTTGAATGCTTGGAACCGATTACCGAACACTTTTGGCACTCTGAAAAATCTAGCGATGGCTTTACTCATAATATTTCCCTCGACGTACTTTTGTGAGAACTTATTCTCCGCGTTGAATAACATTAAAACAAATAAAAGAAACCGACTGACTGAAGAAGTTTGTAATAACGCTTGCTTGTGGTTAAAATGTACGAAATACCGACCTTCAATTGAAGATTTAGCAAATACAATTCAGCAACAAATGAGTCACTAATGTAAATAATTATTTGTTTTTTGCTTTTTAATAATAATAAATAAATCGTTCAAAAACAAAACTCTTTTATTTACTAGGGCTGCAAAAATTATTAATATTCTTAGATGTGACACGGCACCCGGGTCAAGCCAGGTTTTTTCAGAATTTTGACACGCCGAGCTAAAAAAGGTTACCCATCACTGCTCTCGTAGAATAAGACAGTGTTCCCCAACCAGTGGTCCGCGGCCCGGTACCGGACCGCAGAGGCTTTCCGCCGGGCCGCAAACAGTATGTCAAATTTCAAGAAATTCGCCATGCAAAAATATTAAATATAGGTTTTTTTCGCTTGCACGTTGACTTGTATTTTTAGTAACTGTTTAATAAATATAATTGGTATGATAATGCGACACGATGGTCGCTGGTTTTCTTAGAATGGACAGTCATAAATCTTCTCAGATACACTTAGGGAGAACGGAAATATTTGCTCTTGGATAGTGAACTCGGATGCAAAACCCTACCTAAATATATTTTCAAGAATTTCATAATATATAATTGTTTTCATTTTGGAATGAAATGGTGAGAGTAACAGTACATACAAGTAAAATAATGTCAGAGACAGCACTGCAACCAAGAATATCCAATATATTAGCAAGGATGCAACAGCAGGTTTCGCATTAGTTTGTTGAAAAAACCCCATTGTTTTTGTTAAAATTTAGTTGTATCAGACAATGTTACAATTAAAATTGTTTAACTATTATATGTATATTTGTTAGTTATAGTTACATTTGTCCACCTGTTTCAACATAAGATTAAAAAAATATTAAATAAAAAAAACATTTTTATTTCAGTATTAGTGGTCCGCAAATTTTTTTTCCTTTTTTTACCGGTCCACAGGTCTAAAAGAATGGGGAACACTGGAATAAGAGCTATAAAACACTCAGAACAGGTTGCATCAAAGTTTACTAATCTGATTTTAAACAGCGCATAATTTGAACCAATGTGCAATGTTTTCCCGCCAAACCACACCAATTTCCATTAAAGTTGCCATAGTTGTATGATGTCTAAGAAAATGACATAACAAATATCGCAGGATGGCTGCGAACCATAAATAATAAATGGATCGTACTGACACGAGAGGAGCGTCAGGTTTGCTAATTTCCCGCGCGGCTGACACCTGCCACGTCGACACGGCGGCGGCAGACATCTTGTGACGGAAATGGCGGGAATCCCCTGTATCGTTGGGTTACTGTCATAAGTTGGCAAGTGCGACAGCGTGTTTGTAGTTATTGAGGTATATTAAATTTCATCTTTGACCGTTTTTAAGCATTTTTAACGAGACAGTCCTTCCTACTTATACTTAATTGAGATTTAATACAGTTTTTTTTTTAAATCAAAATATTCTTCTTCTTAAACTTTCTGTAGACTCTCAAGAGTCCGTTACTGCAGGATTGTCCTGTGATGCTGAGCTCCAGCTATCTCTCCATCGTTTCGGGGGTCTCCCTGGTGGACGCCGTCCATCCGGCACCCCATGCAGAGCTATGTATGGAATTCATTCTCTGTACATGTTGGTACCAGTATCGTTGACGCTGTCGTCCCCATCTGACCATTTGACCTGTGGTGTTCCTTACACGATCACGCAAAGTCTTCCCAGCAATAGCGCGCAGAGTTCTCATTTCCGTTGTCCGTAGCATACTTTTTGTCCTGACAGTGTCCGCCCTCGCTTCGATGCCATATGTGAGGATAGGTCTCACACAGGTCTTATAAATGCGTACTTTGCTATCCGTTCTCATATCTTTATTCCTCCATATGACATCTCTCAGGCAGCCCAGCACAACTGCAGCTTTATCTTCCTGAGGCCTTACTTCTCTGGGGAGGTCATGAGAGCTGAGCAGTTCACTGCCAAAATATTATGAATACAGATATAAAGAAAAGAAAATGTAAAAAGTGAAAGAAATCCTAGGAGCTGTAGAAGAATATATAAGGATACAAAAGAGGCAAAAAACGTGTGTGACGACAGGAAATTCTGGCGCTATTTTATCTCTACCCACCCCGATGATAGGGAGATGATGTGATGGCATGTATGTTCCTGAAAGTGTAAACGATAAAGACATGTTGATCTGTTTAGACAAGCAATACGTAATAACTTTTTTTTATATCGTACATTATAAGAAATATACATAATTTGCGAAAAAAACAAGCCATTTAATTTGGACACACAATTTTAATGGATCTGGGTTTGTTGCCTTTCATTTGTCGTGCCCCCAGTAAACTAGGCTTTTGCCTCTATCTCACTAAGGGTAAGTGCTTTTCCTTTGTTTCACGGGATGTCCTTATTGAATGGGGCCTCAGATTTTTATATTTCAGTCCATCCATGCCAATCTTAACGATTTGTGTTAGTTATGTATACTGTTTTTTCTTCAAAATTCTTTTACGCTTCGGGTTTTGACAATTTGAAGCAGCAGCTCGGAGAAAATATATAGTTCTACGATAAATCCCCTACAGTATAAGTTTTGTAAATATGATAAATTCCCTATAGTATAAGTTTTGTAAATACGATAAATCCCCTACAGTATAAGTTTTGTAAATTCCCTACAGTATAAGTTTTGTAAATACGATAAATCCCCTACAGTATAAGTTTTGTAAATATGATAAATTCCCTACAGTATAAGTTTTGTAAATACGATAAATTCCCTACAGTATAAGTTTTGTAAATACGATAAATCCCCTACAGTATAAGTTTTGTAAATAGGATAAATTCCCTACAGTATAAGTTTTGTAAATATGATAAATTCCCTACAGTATAAGTTTTGTAAATATGATAAATTCCCTACAGTATAAGTTTTGTAAATACGATAAATCCCCTACAGTATAAGTTTTGTAAATATGATAAATTCCCTACAGTATAAGTTTTGTAAATACGATAAATCCCCTACAGTATAAGTTTTGTAAATATGATAAATTCCCTACAGTATAAGTTTTGTAAATATGATAAATTCCCTACAGTATAAGTTTTGTAAATACGATAAATTCCCTACAGTATAAGTTTTGTAAATACGATAAATCCCCTACAGTATAAGTTTTGTAAATATGATAAATTCCCTACAGTATAAGTTTTGTAAATATGATAAATTCCCTACAGTATAAGTTTTGTAAATATGATAAATTCCCTACAGTATAAGTTTTGTAAATATGATAAATTCCCTACAGTATAAGTTTTGTAAATACGATAAATTCCCTACAGTATAAGTTTTGTAAATATGATAAATTCCCTACAGTATAAGTTTTGTAAATACGATAAATTCCCTACAGTATAAGTTTTGTAAATATGATAAATCCCCTACAGTATGAGTTTTCCAGCCAGGAGGAATGTTTTTTTCGGTCCTGATTAAACAAAAATTGAATGCAAGCTAAATAAACAAAAATGAGGACTTACACACTTTTGGCTGTAGCCCCACGATTTATACAAGTATACTTTTCTCCGTGTGGCGATTTTCGTGATCTAAAATGATGTCATGGAGTTGAATTGGACATATTGTATCAAAATTTGTTATGATATTTACAAAGAAATGTTTTGTTCTTCTAACATATTTTTTGAAATTTTTTATTTTATTTATTATTATACATGACAAGAAATATACTCGTACATCATTTGTGAAAAAACAACAGGTAATTTAATTTGAACATACAATTTTAATGAATCTGGGTTTGTTGCCTTTCATTTGTCGTATCCCCAGTAAACTAGGCTTTTGTCTGTATCTCACTGAGGATATTTAGCATGAAAAAATAAATCGATACTTCTTTCCGATTTTTGATTACAAAAAAAACAAAACCCCTAAATAAATAAATTCTTTATATTTGTGCAGTGGCTAAGTTGGAAAAAATCTTCACTACAACTTGAAAATTTTAGGTTCATTTCAGATAGTATCCAAACCAATGGAAATAAAAAATTCTATCAAAATTTACTATAACTTATAAACACTACATATCATACAGACACTATTATACTCCACCTAAAACCGAATGTGTTATTATCCCATAACGGAAGAATACAAAGGTTTCATTGCAATTATGAGGTGCATGGCCGCGCGGTAACGCACTGGACTTCCGTGCGGAAGGTCGTCGGTTCGAACCCCGTGCTGTGCTACTCCCCTCGAACGACACAGCCACTTTTTCCGCCTAGTGTTCGATGGTATAAGGATACCTATGACATCGGTCATATCTATTATTTCTAATAAAAAAAATTGTCTTCCTTTGGTAAGTTTTCTGCAGTTTTCTTACCAAATACCTACGCTTTTTGGTAACCTTTATTTTCATGGTAACAGCTTTACGAATTAAATTACCGTAACGTCTCTTTACTCAAACACTGTTTATTCCACTTTATGTAACGGTATAACCCTACCGGTTTCAAGGCATTCACCTCATCATCAATGGAGCACAAACAAGACTGTATTCTGTTTTTTGTTATATTTTTAAACGATCCCTATTCGGTATATTATTTTTATCCATTCGTGAAAGCTAGACCTATGCGACTTTTAAATTTAAAGAGCTTGCTCGACACCTGCTGTTTATTATGTTCAGTAAAAATCGAAGGTTATCTGGGCTAGTCATCAGAATCACTGTACCATCGGAATATTTCATTACATTGATGAACACTCCATTTACTTTTCTTCTTCTACCCAGTGTCATGTCAGGTCCCTCCAACGTTAACTATCACCTGAGAGTAGACATCTTTGTCCCCGGCAGCCCAAAAAAGATCCCCAACGCTCCTTATACCGGTCCATTCACGTACATTGCAAAGCCAGGAGATTTGCTCCTGCCAGCACCTCTTCGACCCTCTATTTTTCCTTGGATGATCAGGTGCAGGAGTTTGTACTTTTCTCCTCTAAGTACATGACCCAAACAGGACACCTTTCGGATTTTAATATTAGTCAGCAACTCTCTATCAACTTTGGCTCTTTGAAAAACCCTTGTGTTGCTGACCATATCCGTCCAGAGTATCCGTAGCATTTTCCGGTGTATCCACATTTCGAATGCTTCCAGTCAGTTCATACTACCAACTTTGAGGGTCCATGATTCCACTCCATATAATAACACTGACAACGAAAATGAGAACTTTGCGTGCTATTGCTGGGAAGACTTTGCGTGATCATATAAAGAACACCACAATCCGAGAGGTATGTGAGGTCCAAGATGTGGTCAGATGGGGACGACAGCGCCGACGATACTGATACTAACATGTACAGATAATGAATTCCACAAGAATTCCATACATAGCTCTGCATGGGGTGCCGGATAGACGGCGACCACCAGGAAGACCCCCGAAACGATGGAGAGATAGCTGGAACTCAGCATCACAGGAGGACAATCCTGCAGTAACAGACTCTTGAGTCTATAGAAAGTTTAAGAAGCAGATAATAACACTGACCAAACGTAGCATTTGACTAACCGTTGTCGAAGTTTCAAGTTTAGATTATCATCGCAGAATAAGCTTCTCATTTTATTAAAAGCCGCACGAGACGATTCAATTCTGCAGTTGACTTCGGTTACTTTTACTTTTACTCTTTAGTTAATTTTCAATTGCATTTGAAAAAAACCTCTCTGCGTACCTCAAAAGGGACATGATGGTATCTATGTTATTCATAAAAAATAAAGGACCCCAAGGAATTTGGATTAAGAAGTAAAGATAAAAAAGAGATAACGAAGGGGAGAGGAAGATATGAAGTTAAGAGATAACGAAGGGGAGAGGAAGATATGAAGTTAAGCTCGACAAGGAAGGGCCGTGCAGATGAAAAATATCCCTGTCAGATTGATTATCAATTTAGCGGACAGCAGCATCAGTAGCCGTGGGATAAAGAGGAAATATTACAGATCATTACTTGTTAACGGGATAATTAAAAATTCAACCCGACACTACCCCTTCCTGCCACCCCATTCTCCCCGGATGGGCTAAGGACATTATTCTTCGGCGAGTACGACGCGGATGTCTCACCGCATGACGATTCAGCGAAGAGATTTTTCTTCACAAGGTCGTTTTGGAACGAAATACACTTTTTTAAAACATTAAGATTGTTATGTCATTTCAGAATTCATACTAACAGTAATGTTAATAAATAAAGATTCGTTGATATCTACATAGTATGTAGGTACATATATATCCTGAACAGACACATATATTTTAACCCTTCCTTCCCTGTGATGTGTAACAAGTACACATTGCTTCTGAAAACTTTAATATCTCTATAAATATAATAAATACTGGGTTCAGATTTTAGGTATTCCTCCGTAATACATTAACGCATTGCATGAAAAAAATAATATTAATAATAATTAGCACTTATCGGTCACATCAGATATATTTTGTGAAAATCGGGAATAAATTCACCAATACAATCAAACGTGTGTCAGTGTGTGACGTAGGTATATTAATTCTAAAAAAACGCCATGGATGAGGAAGCGCCGCTATTCACGTCTCACTCTCATTCTACTTCGGTATATGGGAACGCAAGAAATAGAATCTCAGTTCACTCGCTTCAGTAGTTTTCGGACATCCATTTGAGATAGTCGCATAGCCCGTTTTGTGAATGTCGTCCAATGTTTTTTTTCATGTTTTCAGCAAATAAATTTCAATTATTATCACATTTGACTTCAAATTTAATTAACTTAAGCTATTGGCTATGAATATTCTTATTTTTCTGATTTTAAATCGCTTATTTTTACACGTGTATTGATGTGTATTGAATACACAGCACCGGAACATGCGGGTTTTTTTTAGCACAGGAAGGGAAAGGTTAAAGTAATTGATAAAAAGGTATTATTGAAAGGTCTGCACTCATTTCATACCCCTCCCCCCCAGTCAAGATATATACCCACCAATAGAGGAATAGAGGACGAGATTGGCATCGACACGACATCTGAGATTTTTCAACCACGTAAATAATAATACAGTAAAAAGCTATTAATACAATTATAAACTCAAATATGTAAAAAAATTAATGAAAATATTAATGTACATAATCCCACACAATCCCATATTCATTTCACTTTACATTATGTTTGCCTCAAAATGTTAAAGATTTGGATGGTGTGTGCAGCAGTTTTAGGAAGCACTTGAAAACTATCCTTATTGTGGAGTGTATACAAGTTAATAAAATCACGCATACAATGTTGTTTAAGGTTGTCAGCTCATATTTCAAAAGTCTGGAATTAACTAAGCTTGTTATGTTACACGTTCCTGGTTGGCCCATTCGGCAAAATGTTTTATTCCGTAATGAAGTGAATACAACTAATTATTTGTATAATTTTTGCATAACAAGACTGCGCGAATTGAGTATTCAATATGGACATTGTATGTGTTTTCATATGGCTTTAGCTACTTACAGGAGAAAAGTGCAAAAGTTGTTTTAGCCGGGATAATTTGATCAAATTTTATGTGTTTCCTTTCTTATGTTGTTCGACTTGTACCATTTTTCCTATTGTATCTTTACTGTCCATGCAGTCAGACTACTCTGGAATCAATTACAAACCAATGTTAGACTCGCTCCGTAGCGACCGCGTGACCAGGGCAGAGACAAGACTGCCCCGCCGCAACTCGTTTAGTTGTATGCGTAAGACTGCAGACATGTCAATGTTAAATTCAATATGTTATTTTTTTTATCTTTGTATCAAAAATAATATTCGATCGTTAAAATAAAATAAAATAAATATATACAACTACACTACACCTAAACCCAATTATATTACTGCCACATATCGGAAGATCTAGAAAGATACTTGTGTATGATATTAAGTCTTCCCTCGTTAAGTTTTTTGCAGGTTTTTTATAATATATGTTTTTCTAGAGACATTTAGATGTGGAAAAATACCTTAAATAATGGCTGCAGCCCCTATCTTCTCACCCTTATGCTTAACTTGCTTTTTGTAATATTTTTAATCTGCCAATAAGAGTGGTGTTGAATACTAAGTTAAAGGGCCCTTGAAGAGTCTGCTCTCGGCCCTACATTAGACCATTAACATATTTGTGAAAAAACATATTCTCTGAAGAAACTTCCCTGCAAAAAAACGAACGAATTGTACTGTTAGCAAATAAAAAGTGTAAAATATAATAGTTTTAAAAAATTTCCTACAATAGATCATAAACATTTTTGTGAAGAAACATTCTTCGGAAAAACGTCCTTACGAAAGACGAACGCATTGAACTGATACCAAATAAAAAAATGTAAAATATGATAGTTTAGAATATTTTTTACAATATACCATAAATTTCTTTGTGGAGAAACATTCTTCGGAGAAACGTCCTTACAAAAGACGAACGCACTGAACTTATAGCAAATAAAACTGTAAAATATAATAATTTAAAAAAACTTCCTACAATATACCCATAAATATCTTTGTTAAGAAACGTTCTTCGGAGAAACGTTCTTACAAAGAGACGAAAGCATTGAACTGATTGCAAATAAAAACATCTCTGTGCAAAAATATTCTCCGAAAAAACGTCCTTGCGAAGAGACGAACGCATTGAACTGGTAGCAAATAAAATCCGTAAAACATAATAGTTTAAAAAACTTTCTACTATAGACTTTAAATATCTTTGTGGAGAAACGTCCTTAGGAAAGATGAACGCATTGAACTCATAGCAAATAAAAACTGTAAAACATGAAAGTTTAAAAATACGTTTTACAATATAAATATCTTTGTGAAGAAACATTCTCCGGAGAAACGTCCTTAGGAAGAGACAAACACATTGAACTTATGGCAAATATAATAGGTTAAAAATACTCTACAATAGACCATAAATGTTTTTGTGAAGAAATATTCTTCGGAGAAACGTCCCTGCGAAGAGACGAACGGGTTGAACTGGTGGCAAATAAAAAACTTGACTCCATCCGCCAGTCTCGCTCCACCACCATCGCACTGAACCGAACTCACTTTTTTGACAGGTTGAGAATGCCACCGGATGCTCATCAAAATTACGCAGAACCGTGGAATGAGTTCTGAAAATTGTATTTCCACTTTGGTTGTGGCCAAACTATATTTTCGCTCTTTTTAAAATATTTTTTTTTTCAGGTTTATGCCTTAGTATAAATTTATATTTATATTACACATCATCCCACAGTTTTTTATAATTTTCTCTGTTAATAATAGTGGGTTCGAATCCCAAGAAAGAGCGCCCTTGAGGAGAGTTTGCTCTCTTAACAGCGACAAATAAATTGTTCTTTTATTATTGTTCCTTATTATTATTATAGTGACAATCGCGTGGCAGGCAGTGAGAGCCGAATTTACAAACTTTTCTGTCCAAGCACACAATTATCTCCCAGCTCCGTGGGCTTCACAAGCATTTTTCCTTCTAGTATTCGAGGGTATATGGATACCTTTGACTTCGATCATAAAAAAGGGAAAGAAAAAGGTATATCTTTAAAAAAAGGGAAAGAAAACATGCCTGTGTGCTCTCACTTCAGGTGTGCTTTCGGATCCGGTATAGCGATGTGGCCGGTGAGGTTGCTGGTGTGCAGCAGCTCACTCGCTTAAAGATGAGAAAAGGAAGAGAGAATAAACGAAATCTCCATGACACAACTTTGCGTTCCAACTAAATTGACGTTGGAATCGCGAGGGGATCCTCGACTTCGAGGCCCAGGAACAACGACGATATTAAGACTTATAACCGTTAAGTTATTATTTTTGTTATTTGATATTATTAAGTTTTAAACCTGTATGAAATGTTAATTAAATAAAAATATATTAATTTTTAAATAGCAATTTGACTTCGCTTATATTCATATTGTTCTTTTTTTTTATTTCGTTAGTGAGTTTCCGGTCCATTCAATTTGGATATGCAAAAGAGAAGAGATTGAAAATAACTATCATTCCATAGCCCTTTGATCTGGTCTGGCGCAGTGCTCGGGGCTATTTACCCGATGCAATTCCATCCCACCTGCATTTTTCTATTTATGCTTTATCAGGTTTTAAATGAAAAAACTTTGTCAGAAACAGTTGATTTAGAAACTTGCTGATGCAGTATTAACGATGGCGAAAATTTTAACCTAAGGGTATGGAAGCGAAACTATAAAATAAAAATAATTATTATTTTCGTATCGAAGACACTATACTACTTTCGACAAAAATTCTGTCACCTGGGTACCACTGAATGTTCCACAAATCAAGTCCTCTTCAGAAAAGACACCGGCCTCATCAGGTATTGCAGCGAGTGTAGCATATATTGCTTGCTCCTCATCATATGTACATACTCGTATAATACAAAGGGTCGTTCCATTACATAACGTTCCCCATTTTGACATGTGCTTGGTTCTCTCAATTCCTGTACGATACGTTTTTTCCAGGTTTTCCAGGGTAGTTTAAAACCAAGTGTGTATTTAGTTATATCTAGCAGACTTATTGCTATACAATAATTTCTTCCAGCCAATCAACTCATCCTCGATATATTTAACTGTTTTCATCTTCCTGTCGTGTAGCTCATGACAGTATCGTGAGTTCTATGATATGCACTCATCTTTGCACTTTGTACGCGGTTCGAAGGGTAGTTGTTAATGGTATGTTACGCCTCTCACTTGGTCACTTGAACGCATTGGTGATCTTCTTTTAGTACGTCGTCTTTCTACGCTTTCAGTTACCAAAAACCCCTTCAAACTGTCTCTTGGGCCATGAACAATATGTCCAAAGAATCATAGTAGGGATATTATCGAAAATATGTCGCTGATTCTTAGTTCTTCAAAAAATGGAGGCATTTCTTTGCCTCGTCATCCATGGAAGTCTTTATCCAGGACCATATTTCAAATGTAACTAGTCCACGTCTCTCGCTTGTTCTCTGAGTCTACAAATCTTTCATATCTTTTAACACTTTGACATGAAATTAAACTGTTTTAATCAATAGTCTTCTCCCTGGCTCCATCCCAACTCACTGTCTGTTAGGGTCAGCTCTCCTCGTCCTCAGGTTGTACGCTCTTCTGTCCCAGACTACGTCCCCTAGGCCGTGTCTCTGCATCAGGTTATCTTTTTGCACCAACCATGAATTCTTCGGTCTTCCTCTGGTTATTATTAGAGGAAGATCCATGAAGATTGCTTGGTTCACAATGTGATCGGATGCTCTGCGTCCAACGTGCCCATACCATCTCAATCGCCTCTCCTCCATCTTACTGTTGATGTCTGTAACACCCAGACTTCCACGAATGCGTGAGCTTTTGATTTTGTACCTTAGGGACACACCAGCTGACCATCTTAGCATGCCCATTTCAGCAGTTTCTAGTTGCCTAGAGTAAGAGTTATACATCGTCCAGCATTCGGAGCCATAGAGGAGTGCGGGTCTGACAATCGTTTGGTATACTTTTCCTTTTAACTTGACTGGCATTTTCGGATCACATAGAACTCCCGTCATTGATCTAAACTTCATCTATGCCACACTAATTCTATGTGTTACATCTGCTGCACATCCTCCATCGCTATGGATGAGTGACCCAAGATACTTAAAGGAGTCACAATTTGGTAATGTTTCTCCATCCATTTGAATTACGGGAGTGACAGCATTTGTGTTCTCGAATGGTGTTTTAATCAATAGTAGATTTACAAAAAGAAGTCAAGTCAATAAATAACCAACCTCTTAACACTAATGGTGGAAGTAAAGGGAAGGAGTTCGTTCAAGGATAAGGAAGGGAAATGAGTAATATATTTGTTTTTCAATTCTCTCTCAAACCTTAATAAGGATGGGACACATCTGACAACGCTCGGAAGTTCATTTCAATGTAAAGTCTTGACTCGAACACTAGTTATTCCACTATCGTTTTGTTTTTTATTTTGTTTTTTAAATTAAATAATTTTTGTATTTGACATATTGTTATCAATTATTTTTATGAAGATAAAAACTTTTTTCTTTGCTGGTAAAAAAACGGACATTTTAGTTTATTTAACATATG
Source organism: Odontocerum albicorne (assembly GCA_949825065.1). Lineage (NCBI taxonomy): Eukaryota > Metazoa > Arthropoda > Insecta > Trichoptera > Odontoceridae > Odontocerum > Odontocerum albicorne. The sequence goes on from OX463864.1 coordinate 21,722,319, forward strand.
AACATAATTATATTGTTTTTTTTTAATAAAATATTATAAATGATGTACGTTATTTTACATTTTTTCAGTGTTGGTGTATGACGTTGGTAACAGATTTTATTCAGTGTTGGTGTATGGTGCTGGTAACAGATTTTTTTCAGTGTTGGTGTATGGCATTTTTAACTGATTTTTTCAGTGTTGGTATATGGCGTTGGTAACAGATGTTTTTCAATGTTGATTGTATGGTGCAGATAATGGATTTTTTTTTAGTGTTGGTGTGTGGCGTTGGTAATACATTATTTTCAGTGTAAGTGTATGGCGTTGGTAACAGATTGTTTTCAATGTTGATGTATGGTGTTGGTAACAGATTTTTTTCAGTGTTGGTGTATGGCGTTGGTAACACATTGTTTTCAGTATTGGTAAAAGTTTTTTTTCAGTAGTTATATTGGCGATTTCATGCGCAATATGTGTTCAGAATTCTGTACATTTTTTGAAAATATTAATAATTTATCATCATTGTCAAGCAGGGTCGATCCACTGCTGGATGAAGGTCTTCCCAAGTTGACTCCAAATAGCTCGGTTTTTTTGCTCGTTGATACCATGTGATGCTGCCACGCTTCCTGATTTCACCTATCCAGTGTACCTTCGGTCTTCTTCTGGGCTTTTTTATGCCTCTTGGGTACCATTGGATTATTTCGGATGTCCATCAGGAGTCTGACATTCTGGCTACGTGTCATGCCCATTGCCACTTCATTATTTTGCACACCTTTATAACGTCTTCTACCTTTGTTATGTTTTGTATATTTATTTTATTTATTTATTATTACACATGACCAGAAATATACATAATTTGCGAAAAAACAACACGTAATTTAATTTGGACATACAATTTTAAAGGATCTGGGTTTGTTGCCTTTCATTTGTCCTATCCCCAGCAAACTAGGCTTGTGCCTGTATCTCACTGAGGATATTTAGCATGAAAAAATAAATCGATACTTCTTTCCGATTTTTGATTCCACAAAAACAAAACCCCGTTGCACGTTCTCATCAACCTGACAAACAGTGACACTCAATTACAACTGGAAACATCATGCAAAATTAAACTCCTCACACATCATCACTCCAGAAAGACCGTTGTTATTGTTTAGTAAATGTTTCCATAGATTATAAAATTAATTTAATGGAAGTATATCTTTCAGTAAATAAATCAATAAAATTGTGAAGTATTGGCTAAATGGCAAGTATTGAACGGAGGTTCTATTTACAGACGCAGTCAGCATTTGAGAGCTTGACCGGCACGAAATAATTAATGCGCTCTATCTGCTGGACCGATTGCAGCTTGCGTTGCAGAATTTATTTAGCTCGAGAGATTTACTCGCATATTGATACTAATACAATTTTTGAATGAAGCGGTGGTTCATTGAAATTGTGTTGTACACTCATATTGTATACTTAGCAACTATTCATGCTTAGTGTGTTGTATCAGAACTTCATAGTATACAATAACACCTAGAGGGTTTATTTATCATACTTGTAATTTTTTTTGTTATCTTTTTGATATTATCTTGCAATGAGCAGTGTTATTTTTTCATTCAAACTATCATCATAATAATACTAAAAGTATAATTTATAGCACGCCGTTTAAAGAGCAAACTCTCCTATAGAGCGCTCTTACCCGAGATTCGTAACAAATATTATTATTTACGAGTATATTAAGTGTAAAGATGAGAAGGTGAAAGCTGCGACCATTAGATTAGGAAATTCTCTTATATACATATTTAGCAAAATATATTAAATTTCTATGGTACGACGAACTCAAAAGAAACCTTTGTAGATCTTCCGAAATGTGGCAATAATATATTCAGCTTTAGTTGAAGTGTTGTTTATGTGTGTGATATTTATAAATCATCTTAAATTTTAATAATACTTCTTTACTTTCTTAAGCTGCACACGCCACGCCACCCATTTTACTAACGTTTCGAGGCAGACTATTCCCTACTACAGGATCAGCAACGGTAAAAGTTCTACGATAATACCCCATATTTGACTTTAAATGGAGTGTGTACGCATATTTATTTGATTTACGAAACAGTTTATTTTATCTACAAATGCACATATGACAAGTTATACAAGTACTTAAAATTATTGACAAAAATACAAAACTCTATCTTAAACTAACATGTACAGGAGATGCAACAAGCAGTTGTAATAATAAGAAGGTAATAAAATTAATTAATATTAATATGTATATTTAAATTCAATATATGTATGTATAACACAAAATATTCCAAATTTAGCCAAGTACACTTACGTAATTGTGGAACTCTTAATTTATAGTGGTAAAGAACTTAATTTTTTTGTTAGTGGAACAATGCTTACATAGAACAAGAAGAATTGGATTTTTCAAGAATTTTATGGATAGATCTCGATATATAGAAAACACATGGACTCACTTGTAGAACGAGATGTAAGTTGCTTTGCAGAATCGATACCTTCCACATGTTGATGCAGGGTTACTCAACTCCAGAGGCAAAGTATTGCCCTTAATGTTTCGTTTATACTTGGTTATTTATATTAATAAAGGAGAGCACAAAGTTAGTAGCTATTTCTAAATATTGATGTGATATTCTGGCGAATACTTTATATTAAAAATATCTAAATTGTTGCAAAACTAACTTTCAAGTTTTTGCGTACAGATTATAGAAGAGTTCATTTTATAATTAGTGTAACAATTTTTCGTATCAAAGGGATTGAGCTGTCTTGTGGATCTAGTGGGAATACGAAATGAAATGCTTGCAAGTAAGTGAGGTGCATCGATCACTGAGTGAATGATTTTGTATAGCAGAACTAAATCGGCTGTTTTTCTTCTATCACACAGCTTCAAGAGATTCATTGCATTTAACAAGAGTTTGATTGCCACATGCCCCATTAATTTTGTTTTCTGTAGCTACACGTCGTCCAATATCCCTCATAACTCTTCAATAATTTGATACATTGCTATCTTAATAGCGGAAACCTTCAACTTGCTCAAACCTTTCATTACTCATCTATATAATGCATTTACTTTTTCATGACTTTGGATATTGCAACGTTCATTCTCAGATATTTTTCTTTACAGTAAGTCATTCATCCTCATTCTCTGGAAATTAGTAACTTATTTAAAATAAACAAATCATAAAAATAAGTTTACAGTAGGTCTTGAAAGGCGTGGAAGTTGAAAATGAAATCAGTGTAAAAGTTTGTATTGAAGAGGTTCGGAGTACATATTTTTTTCGAAATAGGGACAATAATCAATACGAAGAGGAAACCTATCGTACATGACTCCAATATTTTGATCCTGGTGACAGAATCTCGTAGGTTGATAAGTCCGAAATTTACTTCATGACGTTATATGGAAGTAATGACGACCTCTGTAGCGTTATTGGTAAAACGTCTGTCCTGTCGATTGCAGGTTGGAATCCCGTTTGTATCCAGATTTAAAAAAAAAGTCACAAATTTGGGTTTCACTTTAGATCTTTCTGGTCGGTTGGAAGATATTGCCATTTAAAAACTAACCTATCAGGTTGTAATGTACACAAGGAGAATATACTATGTTGCCATTATTTATAAGCATATCTGTTGCCCGACTAGTGCATTAGCAGGAAGTACCGAGGCTTGAAAAATGTGATGGAATGCAAGTAGCCTGAACGAGTGGACATGTACCTACGTGTTAAATAACAAGTATCAAAACAATTAGTTGTAAGAATTGTTATCTAGTTATAAGTTAAAATGAAGGTAATAACTATTTGTAAGAAATTAAATACTAAGATTATTTAAAATAAAATTACTTGCAGGAAATTAAAATTAATTTTGTGCATAGTTATAATATAAAAATTAAATAAGTTCTTAAGACAAATTTTACATAAGTACCCTTTGCCAAATGTTTGTGTTGTGTATTACTTTATTAATTTAAAAAGTATCATAGTATAAATAGACCAAAACCCATACGACGGCTGTCGCCAAAGAAAGAATACGAGAATTGAATTTTGCATACAAGAGAGCGAAAGAGGAATACTTGGATTCTCTCCGAAAGTAATTCTAAATTTGAAACTCGGTGGGTCCGTGATAAATGAAAAGGTGGAAACTATACTGAACGAATTTTAAATACCTAGCTAACAATTTTTGAACCGGTATAAAAGGGGACGATGTACGAGTATAAATGATATTGTATATACTTAATAGGAACAAAACGACCGAACAGTCATTGAATGACGCTATTCTTCATTCTTTGAGAGTACCCGAATATACATTTTATCTAACGCCAACGTCGGAGAAAGAAGTTCTAGCGACTATTAACACACTTAAGGCAAGTAGCGCCCCGGGGCCTGATCAGATTACATCTGCACTGGTAAAACATACTCAAAGATTTATAGCACTACCACTGAAACATGTGATCAATTTGAGTTTTAGAGGTGTAACTTTCCCAACTGCATTAAAACGTTCGCATATTGTCCCAATACACAAGGGAGGCTCGATGGATGACTTAAAAAATTATAGACCCATATCTCTGCTGAGCATTCTTTCAAAAATTATTGAGAAAATAGTGAAGGACCGACTGATGAAATTTTTCAATATGCACAACATTATCTCTCCTAATCAGTTTGGGTTCCAAAGGAATGTGGGAACTGAAACTGCTTTGCTTAGTCTAGTAAACAGCGTTACCAACACTTTGGATAATAAGAAGGCATGTTTGGCAGTTTTTTTGGACCTTGCAAAGGCTTTTGATACAGTGTCTCACCGAATATTACTTACCAGATTGATGGAGGTGGGCATATGTGGGCGCTCTTCTAGTTGGTTCTCTTCTTACTTGTCTGATAGAACTCAGAGAGTCAAATTGGGTGATAGTGTATTTGGTGAGCCTCTTTTTGTAAGATTCGGAGTACCTCAAGGTAGTGTTCTGGGACCTATATTGTTCCTGATATATGTCAATCAGTTGTGTAATCTTTCTCTCAGGGGTAAGATTATTACTTTTGCGGACGACACGGTTCTTCTATTCGAGGGCCAAACATGGGATGATGTATTCTTAAAGGCTAACGAAGCATTGCGTGTAGTTAAAGAATGGATGGACTCAAATTTATTGACTCTAAATTCCCAAAAAACTAAATACATCACATTTAGCATATCTACAAGAACTCAAGCACCTACAAATAAATACATAACACTACACACTTGTTCACCCATGTCTGACTGTAGTTGTGCTTCCTTGGAAAGGGTTGATAGTATAAAGTACCTTGGAGTTTATGTTGACCAGTTCCTTCGTTGGGAGGTCCATATTAACACTTTGAGCGCAAAAATCAGAAAACTAGGATACATATTCCGTATGATTCGAAATGTGCTCAGTGAAAATATTCTTAAAAGTATATACTTCGCCTTATGTCAGTCAGCACTTTCTTACGGTATATCAGTTTGGGGGGGATGCACCTTAACCCAGAAACACATATTACAGGTTTCCCAAAAATTGATTGTGAAAATAATCAATAAACTTCCTGCTCGGTATCCCACGGCGGAGCTTTTCAGAGAGTATCAGGTCCTGAACATAGCCAATTTACATCTCAAATCCATTCTCTGGCACTACCATCGAGAGGAGGGGAAGATGCAAACTCAGCAGACACACATGACACGCATGGCAACTAATGAAATGTTCACCATCCCTAGAGTTAAAACCTCTTTTGCCCAAAGGCAATATGCTTATTTGGCTCCCATTACATACAATGGCGTGCCGACTTCAATAAAAGTAAAGGTAGGAAAACCATTTAGACAGTTGATCGGAGCGTGGTTGTTATTGCGACAGGATTTTGAGTACTTGGGCTTTCAGGATGAATGACGAGTGGAAAGGATTTATGTGAGCTCGTGAGTGTGGGTCTCTTATTATTGTTTTAATTTTGGTTGTTATTGTATTTGTGTTTCTGTGTGTTTTTCTTTTTTTTGTTTTGAATTTGTTTTGATTTTTATTCTTATGATTGTGTGCAGTATATTGTGGGATGAATATTTTTGGTCTTTCTGGAGCGATAATGTGTGAGGAGTTGAGTTTCGCAGGGTGTTTCCAGTTGTAGTTGAGTGTCACTGTTTGTCAGGTTGATGAGAGCGTGTAACGGGGTTTTTTGTGTTATCAAAAATCGGAAAGAAGTATCGATTTATTTTTTCATGCTAAATATCCTCAGTAAGATACAGGCAAAAGCCTAGTTTACTGGGGATACGACAAATGAAAGGCAACAAACCCAGATCCATTAAAATTATATGTCCAAATCAAATTATCTGTTGTTTTTTCTCAAATTGTGTATATTTCTTGTCATGTGTAATAATAATAATAATAATAATATATAAACTATATAAACAAATTTGTCATTTATGAATATATATTTTCATAAATGTAGAATTTGTTTTACTTCTGTGAATATTTCACGGGTCGCAACTAGTATACGTTATTTATTGTAAATATATACGACACTTAAATCGAGGAAACAATGGTTCCTTTCACAGTGGATTGCTGAATCTGGGAAATGAGGATTGCTGAATCCTTTCACAGTGGATTGCTGAATCTGGGAAATGAGGATTGCTGAATACTTTCACAGACGATTGCTGAATCTGGGAAATGAGGATTGCTGAATCCTTTCACAGACGATTGCTGAATCTGGGAAATGAGGATTGCTGAATACTTTCACAGATGATTGCTGAATCTGGGAAATGAGGATTGCTGAATCCTTTCACAGTGGATTGCTGAATCTTGGAAATGAAGATCGCTGAATCTAAAAGTCTTTTTGCACTTTGGGAAATAGTTGTTGGAACCTCATTCTCTGCTAACACCACCGTGTCATCACTATACAGCAATCGGCACACATTCTCATTCCCCATTTGTATGCTATCCACTGACCTCTTTAATTCCTTCACTCATAAATCTATGTAAACATCAAACAACCAAGAATACATGACACCTCCTTGCTTTACCCCTTTTGAAATATTAAACCACTCAGTTGAACGTTTTTATTAATCAATTGTGAGACTACAACAATTGGGTAACTCCATGCCTGGTTTGGTAGATATTTTCAATGTAGATGTTGTAGATCTCAGAAGGATCCTTCTATATCTCCAATCTTAGGTATTTGCTAAACGAGTGTCGTATTATTTTACATTGCTGAATCTGGGAAATGAGGATTGCTGAAACCTTTCACAGACGATTGTTGAATCTGGGAAATGAGGATTGCTGAATCCTTTGACAGACGATTGCTGAATCTGGGAAATGAGGATTGCTGAATCTAAGAGTATTTTCGCACTTTGGAAATAGTTGTTGGAACCTTATTGTCTATGGGTGGTTACGTTTATACACATAATTAATGATGTTTATGCATCATATACTTATATTGAGCATGAAAGTCTAAATTCTGCTAAGGTAAACCGCATAAATCGAGGAATCATTCGGGTTTATCGCTCTCTTCGACGTGATTCTCGAGTTCGAGGTCCAGCGATGATGACGAAACTAGCATGTGTCGTGTCGTGAGTGTTTTTTTCATTCTAGGAATCCCATCTTCGTATTTTTCCTTAGCATATAGTCAGCTCTATTAAGAGCATATTCAGTAATCTCCAAGTAGGCCAGTTAAAAACCAATATAAGACTCGCTCCGTCCTTGGCATGCTTTAAAAAAACTTTTCATTTCTAGTCAGTAAAATAACTTGTTTCATTCCCGATTTTTTCTTTCCTCTCCACCATCTCTTCCTTTTCTTTTGATTGATGATATCTCATTTTACACGAAAAATAATGTTCGGGTGATTGTACGTCTTTGTGGGGTTCGTGGGCATATGCTCACGTATATGTTTATTTTATTTATTTATTTATTATTACACATGACAAGAAATATACACGATTTGCGAAAAAACAACAGGTAATTTGATTTGGACATACAATTTTAATGAATCTGGGTTTGTTGCCTTTCATTTGTTGTGTCCCCGGTAAACTAGGGTTTTGCCTGTATCTCACTGAGGATATATAGCATGAAAAAATAAATCGACACTTCTTTCCGATTTTTGATTACACAAAAACATAACCCCGTTGCACGCTCTCATCAACCTGACAAACAGTGACACTCAACTATAACTGGAAACATCTTGCGAAATTCAACTACTCACACATCATCACTCCAGAAAGACCAAAAATATTCATCCCACAATATGCCGCACACAATCATAAGAATAAAATTTTTAATTAAAACAAAAAATACACAGAAACACAAATACAAAAACAACCTAAATTAAAACAACAAGAAGAAACCCACACTCACGAACTCACACAAATCCTTTCCACTCGTCATTCATTATGGATTTCATGTTGATGGATAGTCATTATGATAATCATGTAACTTACTTAATTTACTTTTGTCTAGTTGGTTGAAAGAGATTGCCATCCGGCAATAATCCCGCAAGATTGTATTTGCAATAAAATTATTAAATAAATAAATAAATAGGCCAAGACAGTTGATCTCCAGGTATCATCTTATCGAGAGTAAGGTGTATTGCGAAAAAAAATAATTTATGCCGACTCCTTTTTTCTTCCATCTTGAGATATTGGGTATTGTAGTAAAGAATAAATTTTAATAGCATTTAAACGATGCACATGCTTATTTCTTTAGAAGAATATGTGAAGTGACAATGTATGACAGTATACAGAATGAAGTTATGAGAGATGAATGTTAACTTAAGGTTGATGTTTGAGAAAGGGGAAGAAAAACACGCTGAGATGGTTTGAACACGTAGAACAAATGAATGAAGAAAGACTTACAAAACAAATATACGATGCAAATGTGAGTGGAAGGCTTAGCAGTCCAAGGAAGTGTATGATTGGATCAAATGAAAGGCATTTTCTAAGAAACATAAAAAAGTTAGAGAAATCGGAGTTGTATGAGAAGGTGTATGGATTGCATAACACTTTCGTTGTAAACAATACAACCTAGTGGGCTTAATACCTTGTGGCAATATCTTCCAACCAACTAGAAAGATGTTAAAGTGACCTTAATTGAAAACCAGTCTAATTCCTTTAAAAATAATCTAAGTTCCAGCGGGTTTGAACCCGCAACTTTCAAATTGGGAGACATACGTCTTACCAACTAGGTTACGGAGTTCGTCATGGATGTCAAAGAGGCGAAAGATGTGTGTCGAGATCCTAAAGTCTGGCGCTCTGTCCTCGGCCCACCCTGACCGGGAAACGACGTGATGGTATGTATGTACAAAGTACAATGTGTCGTTTTCCAATATCTTCGTCAGGGTAGCTTTCTATTCCTACGTGTGTTTCCGATACAGTTGACACGGGAATGTTGACAAAGTTCATTAATATACTAACCAAAGCGGAAAAGGGTTCGTGTTTTTGATGTGGCATTTTGTATTTTTCAGTTTGTTCAGAATATATAGAGGGTGGCCTCGAAGCCTATTTTGCTGAATCCAATATTTCTTACCTTCGAAGTATGAGTAATATTTTATTCGTGTTAACATTTATTGGTTACATAACGCAATATAATGTAATGTTATGGAACGTAATTTAAGAGCGTATTTATTTAAGTTTATTGTCTTCAGTAAGATACAGCCAAAATACTAAGTTGGGTAGTGAATGCTTGTTTGAGATTTATTATTAACCCGAGAAAATACTACCACGTCATTGCATATCTGAAGGAACTGAACTGTTTGTTTGAGATTTATTACTAGCCCGAGAAAGTACTACCATGTCATTGCATATCTGAAGGAATTGGACTGGTTGTTTGAGATTTATTATTAACCCGAGAAAGTACTACCATATCATTGCATATCTGAAGGAACTGAATTGGTTGTTTGAGATTTATTATTAATCCGAAAAAGTACTACGATACCTTTGCATATCTGAAGAAACTGAATTGGTTGTTTGAGATTTATTATTAACCCGAGAAAGTATTACCGTATCATTACATATCTGAAGGAACTGAATTGGTTGTTTGAGATTTATTATTAACCCGAGAAAGTACTACCATATCATTTCACATCTGAATGAACTGAATTGGTTGTTTGAGATTTATTATTAACTCAAGAAAGTACTACCATGTCATCGCATATCTGAAGGAGCTGGACTGGTTGTTTGAGATTTATTATTAACCCGAAAAAGTATTACCATATCATTGCATATTTGAAGGAAATGAACTTTGATATTTATAATTAACCCGTGAAAGTACTACCATATCATTTCACATCTGAATGAACTGAATTGGTTGTTTGAGATTTATTATTAACCCGAGAAAGTACTACCATGTCATCGCATATCTGAAGGAACTGGGCTGGTTGTTTGAGATTTATTATTAACCCGAAAAAGTATTACCATATCATTGCATATTTGAAGGAAATGAACTTTGATATTTATTATGAACCCGTGAAAGTACTACCATATCATTTCACATCTGAATGAACTGAATTGGTTGTTTGAGATTTATTATGAACCCGAGAAAGTACTACCATGTCATCGCATATCTGAAGGAGCTGGACTGGTTGTTTGAGATTTATTATTAACCCGAAAAAGTATTACCATATCATTGCATATTTGAAGGAAATGAACTTTGATATTTATTATTAACCCGTGAAAGTACTACCATATCATTTCACATCGGAATGAACTGAATTGGTTGTTTGAGATTTATTATTAACCCGAGAAAGTACTACCATGTCATCGCATATCTGAAGGAGCTGGACTGGTTGTTTGAGATTTATTATTAACCCGAAAAAGTATTACCATATCATTGCATATTTGAAGGAAATGAACTTTGATATTTATTATTAACCCGTGAAAGTACTACCATATCATTTCAAATCTGAATGAACTGAATTGGTTGTTTGAGATTTATTACTAACCCGAAAAAGTACTACCATGTCATCGCATATCTGAAGGAACTGAGCTGGTTGTTTAAGATTTATTATTAACCCGTGAAAGTACTACCATATCATTTCACATCTGAATGAACTGAATTGGTTGTTTGAGATTTATTATTAACCCAAGAAAGTAATACCATGTCATCGCATATCTAAAGGAACTGGACTGGTTGTTTAAGATTTATTATTAACCCGTGAAAGTACTACCATATCATTTCACATCTGAATGAACTGAATTGGTTGTTTGAGATTTATTATTAACCCAAGAATGTACTACCATGTCATCCCATATCTGAAGGAACTAGACTGGTCGTTTAAGATTTATTATTAACCCGTGAAAGTACTGCCATATCATTGCATCTCTGAATGAACAGAACTGGTTGTTTGATATTTATTACAATATTAACCCGAGACCGAGAAAGTACTTCCATGTCATTTCATATCAGAATGAACTGAACTGATTGAACGTGAGAAATGCACACCAAAGTCACATACTGTCCCTTTCGGGTTTTTTTTCTCCTCTTCCCCTCTCATGTACGTACTACATTTAGAAAAAAAAACTAAACATCAATTAGTTCATCTCAACCTGACGAAAAGGTGGAAGACATTGAAACTGGTAGTCAACTCAAGTAAAAGAGGAAAATACAACATCTTTTTTATGATTCAAGAAAACAAATACTTCGCAAATCAGGAATCAAGTCTGCAAACTTAAAAATGCTAACTTAAAATGATTTAAGGCCACTTTTTGTCATTTTAGTTACAATTATCTTTATATTTCTTCTGTAGTTCCCAAAACACCTGCTGGGTATTCATTAATCATTCCAAAACAAGTTCCGGAGCTCTTACATTTAATTACATCAATATCAGATTATATTAAGCTGAACGATATTTAAATAAAAAAGGGATTCTCTTCAAAAACAAAAAAAAAACACAAAAGGGTACATTAAATGAAATTAATTAGAGTGAGAGAGATCCGCGATCCCTGCGGGACGCCTTTTTAGATATTTTCTTTTTTTTTTTTATCGAATTTGCAACTCGGAAATGAGATGTTTTTTTTTCTGGTAAACTTCTCAACGTCGGATGGAAATCAACCCTTCTCACCGGGCATCGCTAATAGATAAACAGAAAACAACAACTAAGGCTTTGGGGGATGTTTTAAAAATTCATTAATTTCCGCACAACTCGAGTAGTGGAGTTTTAACTGTGGTTCCGGAAGGAATTATCTGACTAATGAGCTGAAAATGGTTGTTTAATTTTATGAAGAGCAAATTTGAGAGAATTTGTATACGTTCTTATATAAAGGAAAATATAACTACCACTTATGTGCATAAGTGAAAATATAATTTATACCTCGTCGTTGCTGGGCCTCGTGGTCGAGGATCCTCTTACCACTCCAACGTCAATCTTGAATTTCTCTTTAAAGTCAACCATGTGGTCCTCTGTGAGAAAACAGTTCAATCCTAGATGCGCACTCTCTTCCGCAGATATCACAGACATATGTATCCCGCTGAGTCGCCTGGCAATGTTGACGCATGTTTGCAGCACGCAGATTGTTTCTCACATGTCTAGCCGTTGAGACGCAATCATCTCGAGAACAGATGGATTTTCATCCTCCACGGTCCTGAGCCACCTGCTTCCAGTCCTCAGGCGCCAAAGTCAAAGTTAGCGACTCTTACAGACTGCGCTTTTTCCGCCTACCACTTCCTCGCTTGCCCACTACTTCCCCGTACGAAACACGTTTTGGGAGTCTTAAAGTCTGTATTTAGAGGAATGATGAAGGACATGTAGGGATAGAAATCATAGTTGATGTCTTCAGATGACGCTAAGGTGGAAATTGATTACGATAGGAAATAACACATTCACATTTGAATCAAGCTGTATGAACATACGCTACGATGATATTTCACAGCAGAATTTAGTACCATTTTTGAGAATAGGGAGGGAAGCTTGGACGTAGAAAAGGAAAACAAGGAACAAAGGAAAGGGAAACTTTCGTATGATGGGCACTAAGACAACACTGCACACAATAATTTCTCAAGACGACATTGGGGTTTGGCCAATATCATGCTAAATGCGCCGTTGATGCGCAAGGATATTAAACATTCAAAAATCTGTTCATTTTAATAACACGTTATATAAATAGGTCCAAATAAACATCCTTGCGGTATTCCACATCTATAAAAAAATATAATAAGAGTTAATTAGACAATATGTTATTTAGACACATGTAGCAGACTCACCCTTCTTAAGCACAAAGACGCAGGGGTGATCAAAGAGGAAGTCTCGGAAGGAGTTACACTCCGGATCCACGTTGGGTTCACGACAGAGGCAGGTCGGCTTGAAGAACGGGAACGCCTGTAGCGTGCGCAGCGCCGCCTGACACTTGGTCACGGTCACAGTCGAGCAGGCAACTGCAATAAAAAACATATATTTAAAATTGTTATATCGTAAATCATTTATGTATAAAAGCTTATTAAAAGTAACGCAGTCATCAGGGGTGTGGTATATGTGAGATCAGGGTTGCCAGACGTCCCTATTTGAGCGGGACTGTCCCGAATTTAACAGACAAGTCCCGAGTCCCGCATTGTCTATGAAAATCTCGACTTCAGAGGCAATGCGTGACTCCCGACTTCATTCCGCTTGCAATAATTTGTATAAAATTGTGGCCCACATACTCTCGATTCCACATTCCAATGCAATTTGTGAAAGAATATTTAGTCTAATGAGTGCAGCCTGGAGAAAAGACAGAAACAGACTATTATTAAAAACCATAGAAGCTGTATTAAGGATCAAACCACATTTTGATTAAATTTGTAATGACTAGAAAAAAATATTGAGTAAAGATGGCGAACATATTTTGAAATAAGCTAAAAGCTCAGAAAAATATATTACTTTTAATAAAAATGTTATGATTGTATTAATGTTTGCATTTAAATCAAAATGTTATTACTGTAAAAGTATCCAATCAATATATTTTAATAACTATGATTTCTGTGGATTATTATGTGACTATTTTTTATATGTTCTCTTCTGTATACATATGCACTTATTTACATATACAGGTAGTCGTCGACTTACGACCGCACTCGGGTCCGATAAACAGGTCGTAAGTTGATTTGGTCGTAAGTCGGCTTATGCAATAATTTCCGAACATATGTAAATTATAGTACGTGATGATATATTATAAGACAGTTTTCTATGTTCTTGTTATAATTTGTGTATCACCACTGTCATTTATCGGGGTTCTCTATGCTTTCTTTTTTTATTATTTTTCGAGTTTGTCTTTATCATATATCAGCATGCCTGATATTCGAATATCTTTACGTTTTGTTTTGTTTTTTTATTTTTATATTTGTTAGGATTAAGTAAAAAAATATGCTATACTAATAAAATTGGTTAAATATTATACTAATAAAACATATGAAAATACAAAATACAGCTGTTTGTTATACACATAAACTTTTTATTGGCCGCTGGTTTGTTTCTTCTTCTTTTCCTCGCCTTTTTCACGGCATGGCACACGATATGGGCGAAACACGTCGTGTGCCATCCGTTCAATGCTTGCAAATCGTTCGATGTTTGGGTCCATCTCTTCACAATGTGCAAGAAGTTTTCATTTTCCTTTTTGTAAACATCTCGGAAGGGCTTAAAAATGCTTATAACGAGACAACACGTCATTATTGGACAAAGCCGCAGCTAATAGCGATGCACACAAGCGCATAGTAATTGTGGTCGTAAAGTCGAACAGTCGTAAGTCGCGTAGGTCGTAAGTCGACGACTACCTGTATTATAATTTAATTAAAATGTTGTATTTTTTCTTAATTTCTTCTCTAATTCTTTAAATTCTTTTTTTTTTTTGATCGTTCGAAATAGTGAATGTCCCGATCCGTGATTTTGGAAATCTGGCAACCCTGTGTGAGATACAGTGAGAACGCGCGAGTGGCATTGTGCCGACATACTTAATTTGAACACATGGCAAACGTTAAAAAGACACCTTGAGAATTCCCCACATTATTTTTGGTCTTACTTCTTACTCTTTCTATCAAACTTTTTTGTTCACTTGCCACACTCAACAAACTAATGACGCTGAAACTTTCACACTTTTGCCCCTTTAACTTTATAAAACGGACCCATCACTACACTCCTTCAGTTTTTTGGTGTATAGCCAGATTCCGAACATTTGTTGAAAAACTGTTTCAGGCACTCGATTTTTCGTTCGTCCCCTAGTTCTGTCCTCACTTGATCACAACCTGGCACTTATCCTTTCTTTTTAGGCCTTTTACGATTATTGGTATTTCTTCTAAACTTATCTCATTAAAATTTTACAAATTCTAGTTATTTTTAGTCGCATCAAATTCACAATTATTTATATTAGACTACTCTCTCCGCTTTCTTTCAGATCTTCAAAATATTTGTTCCATCTCAAACGAACCCTTTCATTCTTACCTTTGATCCTACTCACACAACGTGTATCGTTTTTTCCTCGCATTTACTCACTTCCTTTCAAAATATTTATATATTTGCCTCTGCATTTAAACTCAACTTTCTACTTTCTTTACTTCCAAGTTTGTTATTCTTTTACTCAACCGGTCTTTTTATTTTAATCTTCCATTCTTTGTTATATATTTTTCTTTTCATTGCTTCGTCGGTATTGCTCGTTCTTACCTCAATATATATTCTTTTTTTCTCTTTTAAGCAGTCTTTTATTTTATTATCTCACCATGAATCCCTTTTTATATATACAAAGAACTTTCACAGTACCACATAAATCTTTTGATATGGCCACCAATATGTTATTATTTTATAACAAGAATAATTGTATAACGAAATATTTTTGTGTGGCCACCAATACCTATACCCTTCTATACAAAGAACTTTCGCAGTACCACAGAAATCTTTTGATGTGTCCACCAACATGTTACTTTTTTATCACAAGAATAATTGTAAAACGAAATATTTTTGTGTGGCCACCAATACCTATACCCTCCTATACAAAGAACTTTCGCAGTACCACAGAAATCTTTTGGTGTGGCCACCAATACTGTTTCATACTCATCAATTCTTCTTCGATGTTCAATCCATCACTCGTTTCATTGCAATCGTTCTAAATTGTTTTTATTTTAAGATTATTATACTTTGTAATAATCAAAACACTCCCTATTTGTATTTCTTTAACTCTTCCTGTCCTGTGATGTGTAACTAGTATACATTGCTTCTAAAATTTTTAATATCTCTATAAATATAATAAATACTGAGTTCAAATTTTAGGTATTCCTCCGTAATACATTTACGCATTGAATGAAAAAAAAATAATAACAATAATAATTAACACTTATCGGCCACATCAGAGATATTTTGTGAAAATTGGGAATAAATTCACCAATACAATCAAACGTGTGCCAGTGTGTGACGTAGGTATATTCATTCTAAAAAGCCGCTATGGGTGAGGAAGCCACGCTATTCACGCCTCACTCTCACTCTACTTCGGTATATGGGAAAGCAAGAAATAGAATCTTAGTTTGCTCGCTTCTCTCGCTTCAATGGCTTTCGGACATCCATTTCAGGTGGTCGCTTTGCCCGTTTTGTGAATGTCGGCCGATGTTTTTTTTCATGTTTTTAGCAATTAAATTTCAATTTTTATCACTTTTGACTTCAAATTTATTTAATTTAAGCGATTGGCTATGAATATTCTTATTTTTTCGATTTTAAATCGCTCATTTTCACATGTGTATTGTTGTGTATTGAATACACAGCACCGGAACGCGCGGATTTTTTAGCACAGGAAGGGAAAGGTTAAACTATTGTTGTAAGGTACATTATAACGTTGATAAAAATAAATTTATTTATTTTTATCTTGAATGAATGTTGGTATGAACGCATATAGCATGCACTCACAACCTCTCGGTGCCGGATACGTGGCGGAAGGAGTCACTCACCTGGTACTCAGGCGGAGGAAAATGGCGGACAAAGACGCTTGAGCGGCACACTGTACTGAAGCTGTCGTGGGGGGTGGAATTATGATAGATGTACTGGGGTAGAAAAACGGAACCACTGTGCTGCATAAACAATACTTTGTAACAATGTCCTTTAATCGAAGGGTAGCTTTAAAGCGATGTTCCTTTGTATCAATGACATGTTTTTACATACAAACTATCACGTCATTTCCATGTTGGGGCAAGCAGAGAGAAATCTTATCTTATCTCGAATCTTCCAGTGTTTTCGGAATTTATAAAGAAACTCCTCTGTTTTATTTAGTTTATAAACTATTAATTTTTTTTTTGATAAAATTATCAGCACTTCAGTTTCATTTGCATACGTATAACAATTATATAACGAAATATAACGTTTCAATATCTTTCAAAAAAAAAAAATTATTGTGGGTGTACATATAAGCCTTTTAAAAAGTGGTTCGGAAATTAATTAATAATAAATTATTTATCGCAAAGGCATTAACATTGTGGAGGTATAAAGACATTGTAATTTGTTTTATCAAACACTGTTTATTACACTTTTTGTAACGGTATAACCCTACCGGTTTCAAGTCTTTCCCCTCATCATCAGGGTTCAAGGCTTTCACCTCGTCAACAGTATTGTTTGTACTCCCCTGATGATGAGGGGAAAGCAATGAAACCGGTAGGGTTATACCGTTACAAAAAGTGGAATAAACCGTGTTTAATAAAACAAATAACAATAATTAATAATAATCAAATCTCACGCCATTTCCCTGACGGGCTAGGCAAAGAGTACATATATTAATACCAGAATATTTTGTTTTGACACACATATTTCGTATCTTCCTCATTTATATATTTTCTCATAATATTTCAAAGATTTCTATAACTTTTTACATTCCCTTCTTCTGACATATAATTCACTTGTCTTAACCATACTTTCCTTGGAATTCCTTTGCCCCGCATTTCGCTAACATTTACACTGTACTTGTTTTGTTACTATTTCTTAATTCATTCGTTCCCCGTGCCCAAACTATCTCAGTGTTTGCACACATAGGTTTTCATTCATCTCAAATATTTTAATTTCTTAATTATTTCATACATTGTTAGCCAATGTGGTTTTTTTTTCAGTGTAAACGTTTATACAACATTTATTCGGCTCATTTCAGTATTCTTCTACGCCAAAGTTTTACTACTATAAAACAAAGTTGATACTATAATAATGTTATAGTTTTTCTGTCTCTGTCATTCATACACGTGTTCCGTCGCGATTAGTCAGTTGTTGTCAAACGTTCTACGGTGTGGTCGCTCGGTGAGACGACGCTCTACAAAGCCGAAGTTAGCCGATTATGGCCGACAGTTTCTTTCTTAAACCCGATGTGTATTACTTACCGCCGGGTACTGCGTAACACTTACATTATAATTTTGAGTGCGCATGAATATAAAATCAACTTATCTAAAAAAGTATCATATTTACACCAATCATATACAAAATATTAGTATAGAGAAGAAATGGAGACGTCAAACTTGTCTAAGTTCTCCCATATTTCATTTCTTTCTTTATAATAATATATGGTCAGTCCATTTTATCTGCAGCGAAACTTACAGTTTCACTGACAGCTACAGTAGCACCCGAGCGAGTTTGACATGTCGCTCACAACACTCATCAACGTACTTAAGTGACTTTGAATTTATGGTGTATGTTTGTGTGTTTATATTTTTGCATATGATAAACAAACAAACGAAATAATTGACATGACATTTTAACCCTTACACGCACAAGTAAACTTCACTTATTTTTACTCAGGCTGCACATAAAATAAAAAGTCAAGTTTATCATTATTTTTTTTAATGTGTTTGAAAAATGATACATACAAATGCTAAATTAACATATTTCCACTTCTTCGGTAGGTCAAGGAACTCCTGGTGAGGTGGTACAACTTATGTACCACTAGTCCATATTTCCACTGGTACTTCTAATGTACCACCAAATAATGCCGAAATACATCCAAGTAAAATTAATTTTGAACCTAAATATAAATTTACCACAATTACTGAAGTAAATTTTATCACAACACAACTATTTTTTATTAAAATTTAATACAAATATATAACGTTTTCTTTTATACGCACAAGTCGGCACACCAAGAACAACTAACTGTCAATAATATTAGAAGCTAAATGAATTTGAACAGGACCACACCTGCAGCTGTGCGGATATGCGTCATAAGTATTATAATATACGAAGTGGTACATAATCTGAGAGTTCGTGCAGCAATCGAGAGAGGTTTAATAAGTGGTACATTGCGTATACCACTGTGCAGTATAGCGTCAAAAAAGGTGGTACATAACGTGTACCATTAAGCCTGTAAGGGTTAATGAGTGATTAAGTTCATAATGATGATATACATTATTTTTTATTCTATATAATTTTTCAATATTTATTTTTAATGTAACCACTTCTTGTATTTTTCAAAGTAATTGGGCTAAGCCTGTTTTGAGAAAAAAAAAAAAAGATCCAAACCACCTTAAAGTGCGGTTTATCGTAAATCTCTAACCTACTTCGCTGTGTCAAGTACAACATAACGGGTTTATTGTTGTGTAGAAATCTCGTCAAACTAACCAGAAAAACTATCCCCATCTGGGGTAAGAGAAAAAACAGATATTCACGCCTATATTTGTACATGCCCATAGATCTTGCCTCGTCCATATTCATGCAAGTTTTTCTGTTTATAATACTTATTAAATTTTCATCAGTTAAAAATCCTTCAATTATTTCCCTATTCTCTTTCCTCATTTTACCCTTTCTTCACTATCCAATTTATGTTGGATTTCTCAATCTCTCAATATTCAAGAGTTTAAAAAAATGGGTGCCAACGGGAATCCAACAAATAAACTCCATTATGAAAGACAGATATCTTACCAAACAAAGCAACGAAGGTCACATTATCAAACATTAATCGCTTTTATGGATTTCTCAACTCACGTGCCATCAGTAACGACATCCACGCGACCTTTCTCCACGTCACTCCGCCTCTTGGGAGCCCCTGCTATCTCCTGCTCGATGGAGCGATTCACTCCGTCTCTTCTGACCTACAAACCCCCATATTGACACACACGTCTTATCATAATGTAGAACTGTGCTTGTCTATTTTCCAGTGATTCTAAATCTGCGGGTTACAGTCTACATTTAGGTTTCCTTAACTGTCGTGCGAGTGATTGTGATAGAAAAGTAATTTTGATAGAAAATAAAATCGAAATCTGCTTACTTCATAGTCTTAAGCATAATTTGAATACAAACTTTGATGAAGACTTTAAAATGAATATAGGTAATTTCAAAGTCATAATTAAAGGAAAAGAAGATGCGATTTCGAGAGGAATGAAAGATAAGTGTAAATTGAGAAATATTGCTATTATAGGATAGTAATACAGATGGAAAGCAGAAAAAAACACGGTGGTTGGGGTAAGAAATATAAGGATGTAATGCATGAGACGTTAAAATACATTAATGCTCAGCACAACTGGAAGCCAACTGCAGCAGATAGAGCGAAATGGCTTAGAACTGTTGCTAGTTATCAGAGATCTAAGGGAGAAACAAGAAACAGACAAGCTATTGCAAGTGCTGAAGCTAAGGGAGCTTAAGGACAAGGTCCCTATATACAACAGAAACTACGGACCACAAATTGGCTTACATAGTGATTTTCGTTGGCACCAACGTCAGTTACCCTGATCCCTCACTTTTATTGCGCCTTCTATAATACCAGGGATGAGAAATGGGCTTTCATTCACTGTCTCACACGATGTAAGTGTTAATGAATGATTTTGAAGGACATGTAGTAATGAGAAACTAAGTCGATGGAGCAGTAAAATATATATAGGGTATCTCAAAACAATGTATACACACTTTTATGCCGTGACGTTTACTTGAACTTGATGTAAAAATTTGTCATTCTGCGAATTCGTGATGAGTTTTGGGATAAGGAGGACACTTATTTCCAGTAAAATGATGCACCTCTCCACTACCGTCGTAATGTGAGAGCCTATCTTGATGAAACTTTACTAAACATATGGATCGGGTGTAGAGGTAGCATTGAATACCCACCGCGCTCCCCAAACCTCACGCCAATGAACTTTTTTTAATGAAAGCTCATCAAGAATAAAGTGAATGGCACAAAACCTACAACAGTTAATGAATTGACAACAACCGTTGAAAGAGAATGCGGCCAAATAACAAAAAGAATGAATCGTGAAAGTTTTGATATTAGATATAGCTTTATAAGTACTGAATTTTCAATAATTTGAAATGTGTATATTTGTTTAGACAATCCGAAAACGAAACAAAATACAAGAACGAAACTGTTTGATCAAAATTTGCGAAGAAGATACTCGCAAATAGCTCAAAACAGTATTTTCGTACCTACGGAGGTGAATGTGTGTAGAAATGCGTACACTGAGAGAAAAACCCCAAGTTATGGAATACACAGAGTGATAATGTATGTATGACAGAATACGGAATGAAAAGATTAAAGAAGAATGTAACATTATTAAGTATATTGAATGAGAGTACTTTGAGATGTGTAGAAAAATCAAACGAAGAAAGATTGACACAATTTATTTATTTATTTTACACATGACAAGAAATATACATAATTTGCGAAAAAACAAAAGGTAATTTAATTTAGACACACAATTTTAATGGATCTGGGTTTGTTGCCTTTCATTTATCATGTCCCCAATAAACTAGGCCTTTACCTGTATCTCATTGGGGACATAAAGCATGAAAAAATAAATCGATACTTATTTCCGATTTTTGATTATATAAAACCCCGTTGCACATTATCATCAACCTGACAAACAGTGACACTCAATTACATATGTATACATCACGCGAATCAAACCCCTCGCACTTCATCACTCCAGACAGACCAAAACGTTCATACCACAATATACCGCAAATAATCATAAAAAATACCACCCTCAAGAGCTCACACAAACCTTTGCTACAAGTCATCCCTCTTGCAAGCCCAATTATTAAAACTCTTGTCGCAATAACAACCACGCTCTGATCGACTTCCTGAATTGTTTTCCTCCTTTTGCCTTTATTGAATTCGGCACCCCATTGTATGTCATAGTAGCTAAATGGGCATATTGCCTTTGGGCAAAATATGTTTTAACCCTGGGGATGGTGAACATTTGATCAGTTGCCATGCGTGTCATGTGTCTCTGCTGAGTCTGCATCTTCTCTTCCTCTCGATGATAGTGCCAGAGAATGGATTTGAGATGTAAATTGACTATGCTTAGGACCCGATACAATAAATATACGTCTTAAAAGGTTTTGTAATTATCACAAAGAAGTCCACCAATTTGATTTTTCAAATTGGTGGAAAATCGCTCAATTCGAAAGACCCTTTACAATACTAAACAACTTTGTAATACAACAAAGCAGCTTTGCTTCGCTCTTTTAGGAAGATAAAAATAAAAGTCTGCCTTATTAGGAGGCAGAAATCGTAAACATTTGAGACACTTAGAATTAGGTAGATGACAGGCCTACTCTAGACCTCTTTGACAGTAATGACGATAAAAAAATAAAAAATATATCTTCACGCTGTTGTGACTCCGCCTTTGAGGCGCGGATTCCTTTTCTAGGAACAGCTGGAGTGATTTTGTCAAAACGGCCCGCCTGACATGACAAAAGGGTTCCGACCCTTCAAATATATTTATGTTTGGCTGTACGGTTGACATGGCCGTTTTTTCAAAGAATTTTAATTCAACATGGAAGTTATTATGAATACACTACGCAACCCGCATATTACCTGTTCTGAGATGTGTGATAAAATAAAGACATTGAAATGAATATTTAAATATCTTAGAGAGACTGTCTGAAATACAGTATATTGATAGCATTTTTGAGATGTTCGATTGTTATAATATTTGTTCAATTAATTAATTCATTCAAAGAAAAATTTTAAATAGCGCCATTTAGACAGCAAACTCTCCTTAAGGGCGCATTAACTCGCGACTCGAACCGTCCATTATTCAACAAATCACGTCTGACAGCTATAACAGCACCCGAACGAATCGTATATACCAATTTCTTTGTATACGGTATATGTTAAAAATGTTTTATGAGATTTTAAGTGAAATCAAGACTGAAAACACTTTTTTTATTAAATAAACCGCCTTCAGCGAAAATCAGTCCCATAACCCTTGGATCAGAAGACAGGCATCTTACCAACTACACCACGGAGGTCATAAATATGTCCATGTAACACCCAGCAATCGCCTTCAACCGCATATATTGAAAGAGTCTATCCATGATCTTTCTCTGACCTTTATTATCAAAGGTTTAGAGGTCTTTTAATATTGTTTTACTAATAAATCAATCGCGAAAACTTCAAAAATGATTATTAATGACAAGCTGCAAGAGATTGCCACTTGTTAATTTACCCGCTATTTTCTACAGTATTCAATACATTTTTAAACATATAAATAAATATGTCCATGCCCATGATGGTTGAACTCCTTTCACCCGACTTGGAGGTTGCGAGTTCGATCCCATTTTCTTTTAAAACGAGTTTATCAATCAGTTTCATTTTTACTTCAAGCCTCTTTAACATCTAGTTGGATGGTTATTAGAAATTTCTATTAAGCAATAAATCCACCAGGCTGTAGTGTATACAACGAATGTGTAACACTATACAATAAGAAAAACGAATATTTGTAACATTTTAATTGCAAATAGCACAAAGAAAAACTTAAAAAGTATTGTATAGATTTTATTGTATTTTCATTGTATAGATCTCAAATATGTACATATTGTACTCAACAAATTCATAAATACCATCACTCTATTTTTATGTCGGGGTAGGAAGTGAGGAAAGAACGTCAGACTTTCCTATCGCGGTATAAATTTTCCGACTTTTCTTCATCCATAAATCTTTTTGTTAACTTTTATTCCCTTCTTTCAAAGTATCATTCACTTGATCCAACTATGATTTTCTTGGACTTCCTCTACCATGCCTTCCACCCACATTTACACTGTATTTTTATTTTATGAGTATTTCTTCATGCATTCGTTCTACATGCCCAAATCATCTCAGAGCGCTCTTCTTCATCTTACTCAACACATCAGCCTTAAGTTTACATTTATTCCTAATCACTTCATAAAGTGTTATGTCATGTAAGTAATATTTGATATATTATTTATAGTTAAGCCATTAACATTGTGGAGGTTTACATACATTGTTATTTGTTTCATCAACCTCTGTTTATTCCACTTTATGTAACGGTATAACCTTACCGATTTCAACGCTTTCACCTCATCATCAGAGGAGTACAAACAAGACTGAATTCGGTTTGAACTGGTACCGAGATACACGCTTATAACGGTAAAAATTCGGGTTGAGGACTGGGGGTGGAGGGAGGGGGGAGACAATCTCGGCGAGTAGTGGAGAGATTCTTGGGATATACGTGTTTGCCAGATGTTCACCTCGATGGACTGACTTAGAAATTTCTAGGGCCTCTAATCTGTCCAATTTATTTCCGTTACTACTGATATGTAAGAATTTAGCATCATCGATAAAAAATGTATGGTTTTCACGGTGACAATGATTAGCCATTTGAGAATAAATTAGAGGATTTGTTAATCGTCTAATTTATTCTGAAATGACAAATCATTGTCACCGTGAAAACAATACATTTTCTACCGATGATGCCAAATTCTTAAATATCAGTAGTAACGGAAATAAATTGAACAGATTAGAGACTTTAGAAATTTCTAAGTCAGTGCATCTAGGTGAATATCTGGCAAACACATATATCCCAAGAATTTCTCCGCTGCTCGCCGAGGTTGTCCCATGCCTCCCCCAACCCCCAGTCCCCAACCCGAATGTTTACCGTTAGAAGCGTGTATCTCGGTACCAGTTCGAACATAATTCAGTCCTGTTTGTACTCCCTTGATGATGAGGTGAAAGCCTTGAAATCGGTAGGGTTGTACCCTCACAAAAAGTGGAATAAACAGTGTTTAATAAAACAAATTACATGTGTATTCTGCTGAGTCACATGGCAATGAAAATGCATGTTCGAAGCACTCAGGCTATTTCTCACACGTCTTGCCGTTGAGACGCTATCATCCCGAGAACAGATGGCTGTCTATCCTCTACGGTTCTGAGCTACTTGTTACCAGTCTTCAGGCGCCCAGCACAAAGTCAGCGACTCTCGCAGACTGTCTTTATGGCACTTTTTCTGCCCACTAACCCTTCGCTTGCCCACTACTCTCCCGTACAAGACGCTTTTTGGGAGACTATGATCACCCATGCGCCTCAGATTTCTGACCCACCACAATTTCGTCTTTACAACCATATCCTCTTTTGGTTTACATGACTGAGACATTTGTGACATGTCAAATTGAAGTATTTAATAAATTAGTACATCAAAAGAACAAAGGAAATTTAGAAGAAATGTCCATAAATTACAGAATCAAGTATTTATTCGAGGTTACAGCAAATCAAAATCAAAAGAGGAAGTGATCAATTGAGTCGAAAACCATTTATGATTTCTCCCCCTAACTTCACAAAGTGACTGCCGGATATAAGGATTGGATGTCAGTATGGTAGGGGAGCCCCTCCGACTTGAGAACTCTCGAGAGGGCTCGAAGGGTAGATTCCTCCCCTGTCTGGCACGGTGCCAGGACTGCTTCGGTAAAACTGTGGACTTGATCTGGTCTCGTTTGGTGATATTTATATATACATACCTGCACAAACCATAACAGCGTCCTCTTCTTCATCTTACTCAATCTTCTCTAATCACTCCATTCCGTGTTCTGATATATATGTTAAAGACAAAGTGTACATTTTGATAATGTATACATTAACTGGCCAATGTATGCACTAACTATTAGTGTTAGTTATAGTATACACAAAATAATTTATAAAAACTCTAACTAGTTGTTGTATCATTAACGGTTCGGTGTCTGTCAAAGTATGCACAATGTCCACCAAACTTACGGTACACTGGATTTACCATATTAAAAAAAATCAAAAGACTTTATTAAATAATTGCAATCTTAAAGGACATTTAAAATATAAAAATTTAGTCAAAATAATATTTATAAGAACCTAGGATAATAGTAAAAAATTTATTGAAATAAAAAAGTCATTTTTATTTCAGAAAATTTATCAAAAAATTCATTTTTATCACTGTGGCGGTCGTCGCACACTCAGTCGCACACTCGGAACACTGTGGGCGTCCATACACACGGTCAATGACCGATGAAGTGACCTTTGCATTCCTCGAGAAATCTAAATAAACAAGTCCAGAGTTCACACGCCGGCCATTCAACCTGCAGCCCGGAGCGGACCGCATTCCATACTAGAGCGAGAACGCACCACGCTTGTCTCGCCAGTTCCGTATTTGAATGATACCTACATACAACATTAATCGTTTTTGCATTCGCAGAAACGAGACGTAGGCATATCGCGAGCGCATTCCCGCGCACATTCTAAAATGATATAAATACCTACGTTACTAATAAAATTCCTCTCTTTCCGCATTGCGATCTAACGAGTTTTATTTATCAACAAATCATCATCATCTCTTCCCTTAAGGAAAAGCTCCTAAATCACTTTGAATCCTAAACAAATATATGTTGTTGTTCGTGATGACAGCGAAAGAGACTTACGACGAGCGTTTTTAATATTATGATGTTCTAAAAGGTAAATCGTGAAACATTGTCACCTTTTAACATATTTAAAATTGTGATAAAACAGCGGGCCGCAATGTGTTTCATTGTTTTTGGGGAAAATCGAACATAGAAACCAATATTATTTTCATTGAATATAAAATTTATAAAAAAATATGCCTACGAATTGAATAATGTTATGGATTTTCAACAAGTGTAATTGTTTCGAGTGACAAAATTGCAATTCCTAGCATTATTTTACATTGGCAATATTATTACGTTGTGGCGTCCATATGCTCGGTCAATGACCGGCGATGCGACCTTTGCATATCTTGACAATTCAAAACAAACGAGTACAAGGTCCACACGCCGGTCATTCAACTCATTGTCATACGCGGAGCGCATTCCCACGCAGCGTATTGTGAATGCAGAAACGAGACAGCGGGATATCTTGCTCGCATTCCCGCACACATTCAAGAATAGTATAAATACCTACGTCTACCAATAAAATGTCTCTTTCCGCATTGTGATCTAAAATGAGTTTTATTTATCAACAAATTATCATCATCTCTCCCTTAAGGACATAGCTCCCAAAACGTGTTGCTATTACTATCTGACATAACCTCAAAGTTTCAACTTAAATCACGGTTCATGGAAATGTTTAAGTTTTTTCTTAAAAAATTCTTCCATTAACCCAAATGTTGAACAAAAATTTAAATGCAATTTAGTTTACTAAATTTTCCGACGTAAACAAAATTTATATCAATTTCAGCATTTCCTTGAATTTAGCAAATTTAATTCCTCCCACTGACTTAGTAAAAATATCAGCAACGTTTGAATCTAAATCTATCTTAACAATTTCAACAATTCCAATTTTAACATTTTCATGAACATAATGATATTGTACTTCTATATGCTTAGAATTTTTTGTAAAGTTTCCATATTTAGCTATAGCAAGAGCAGTAACGCCTGTCAACTTTTGCTTATGCTAGAAGACATCTAGCCATATCAATTATTGTTCTATTATATCTCTCCGCAGTACCATTCAATTCATGTACATGTGGTGGGCACGACTTTATCTTTATACCTTTTTGTCTTGCAAATTTATATATCTTGTTATTCATATATTCTGTACCATTATCATATCTTAGTTATTTTATCATCTTCCTATGTAGTTAAATTTTGAATTTCATTTACATATTCCATAAAACAATCAGAGACTTGATCCTTATAATATTTTCATTAAATCATTCAATAAAAAAATAAAATTGTTTAAACTTTAGTTTAACAAAGTCATACAATCAACAACTGAAAAGGCTGTTCTGTAAAATCACCATCGATGTCTCCGATCCAGTCTCTGAATCACTATAGAATATCTTCAGCAATTGTATGATGCCAGCGATTATAAAAATCACCTCGAATTCATAGTAACGAAACCGCTTATGTAACATTATTCATTAAAGAAAAATTATAAAATGAAGTCAGGGTTGGTCCATTTCTTCAACTTCAATTCCATCAAAAATACCGCGACTTCACGACTCCTACTCCACAGCCCTCTTTGATCAATAAAATGCACTCGCTTCTATCATTAGAATTGTTAATGTGTGGTGAGGTCATTTCCAAACTCGCTCTTTTTAGGTTAGCTGTCAAAACACTCATCTGACAGATCTTGTTTGTTCACGATGTGACCAGTTCGCGTCGGCGTGTTCACACATTTACCAGTTAAATCATACATTATCTAGTGAAAATATACACGTAATGCAACGATTTATACTGTAACTAAAACTCATTGTTAGTGCAGTGCATACATTGACCAGTTAATGTATACATTATCGACATCTAACACTTTGTCTGTAACATATATAATACGTTGTCACTCCATGAATGCGTCTCAAAGCACGCATTTACTCGGCCCCTTGCAGTATTTTTCTAGATCAATTTCTCACTTC
The DNA here is from genome assembly GCA_949825065.1 of Odontocerum albicorne. Classification (NCBI taxonomy): domain Eukaryota; kingdom Metazoa; phylum Arthropoda; class Insecta; order Trichoptera; family Odontoceridae; genus Odontocerum; species Odontocerum albicorne. The sequence goes on from OX463864.1 coordinate 21,750,787, forward strand.
AGTACATCAAAGTTTACACTAGAATACTATTGTAAACTATCATATTGTCAGATAATAACACTATCCAGTTAAAATACATATGTTTTTGTGTCCCATTAACTTGACGGTATGCATATTGTAAAGCAAAATAGGCTTATATTCGTGTATTATATTATATTTAGCTTCTTAAGGTCAATGTTAACAGAAATATCAACGAGAAAATAGCTCAAAAGTAATTAATTCTGAATGAGGCATTTCGCGAGATCGTTTCAGGAATACGAGGGCGTGTGTTAAGGTCAGTGCACATTGCTTACTCTCATGAACACGCGGGAGATAGCTGTTGGGTGTTTTGTCACGGTTAACGTGTCATGTCAGGACTCGGCTTTACAATTATCCAGGGTTTTCCAGGCAATATAGCAAAAGGAATTTCAATTTAATAGGACAACATATTTCTTAATTAATTGTATTAAAACTATTCAAATAATTGGGGGAAAATCTGATAATATTGTTCTTTAAAATGATCACAACACATTGTTTACTAGCTGAAAAGTCCATGTTTACTAGCTGAAAATTCCATGTTTAGTAGCTGAAAAGTTCATTTTTACTAGCTGAAAAGTTCGTGTTTATTAGCTGAAAAGTCCATGTTTACTAGCTGAAAAATTCATGTTTACTAGCTGAAAAGTCCATAATTACTAGCTGAAAGATCCATGTTTATTTACTGAAAAATCCATATTTTCTAGCTGAAAAGTCCATGTTCACTAGCTGAAAATTCCATGTTTACTAGCAGAAAAATCTATGTTTATTAGCTGAAAAGTCCATAATTACTAGCTGAAAAATCCATGTTTAGTAGCTGAAAAGTCCATGTTGACTAGCTAAATAGTCCATAATTACTAGCTGAAAAGTCCATATTTACTAGCTGAAAAGTCCATGTTTACTAGCTGAAAAGTTAATGAAAACTCTACACATTCCGATCCTTCTATCACCTCTACCACATCTATATTTTGTCTCATACAATTCCTTCTATTCTTCATACTTTTCACTTGAACATTTTTCAATAATTGACTAATACCATATGCTCCTTCCATACAACTCTCGGATGTCCTTTTTTCCTTGTTTCTCTTCATTTAGCCATATATGGTATATTTTCTTAGACACCCTATCCTCACTCATCTTTCACACATTCACATTATTTCCTTATTATGACATTTATAACTTTATATATCAATATTTTCTCTTCCACCCTTTTCAACATTCGCATCTCACGTTCATTCATTGAAGATTTTTTTTCGAATTGGAGAGTTCTGCTTATCGTTTGCACCGTCACTTGAATCAGAACTCAAATAAGTGACGGCTGTTTCACAATTGGATAAATTACGTAATGCAGCTGTTCAATATGTTTTGTTTCATTTTCACTTCACGGTCAAAGTATGTTTTGTTTAATTTTCGGCTTCACGGTATTAGACAAAATATTTAATAATAAGATAAAACATGTACGAGGGAGTAGGTATATTTTGTTGGGCCGCGGCATAGGGACAAACACATAGATCTTTTATAACATTTTGACATACGGGTTTCGATCAAAATACGAGTATTACACATACATGCATACCATCACACTATTTCCCTGTCTATCGAGGTAGGCAGAGATGACAGATAGCCATACTTTTTTATCTCGACATGCATCCTTCGTCTCTTGTACACCCACACAACTTTTCAATAAAATCCTGCAATTTTGTGACATTTTACGTTCCCTTTTTTTAAAACATCGTTCCGTTAACCCAATCATATTTCCGTGATATTTTTCTTACACGCCTTTCGCTCATATTTGCAATATACTCGTATATATTTTTTAATTTGATTTACACATGATAATAAATATATAGTACACAATTTGCGAAAAAATAACAGGTAATTTAATTTGGACATATGGTACAATTTTAATGGATCTGGGTTTGTTGCCTTTCATTTGTCATTTCCCCAATAAACCCCAGCCCAGAGTGCTTTTCTTGATCTAACTTAATACATCAGCTTTAAAGTTCACAATCATACCTCATCACTTAAGTGAATCAAGTGCTTTTCATTACAAAACATCAGGCTGTTCGGGTACTGCAGCAAGTGTTACATGGACTGCTCTCCACTGCAGATACAGAAACCGATGCATCAAAAATATTCCCAATTTCTTGGCAAGTTGTCCTTCATTCTTCCATTTGTTGTTCAGAGCCTGTAAAGAGATTACCAAATCTCCCAGGCCAGTTAAGATACAAATAGTTAAGTCCAGCTGCCGGCCTAACAACTAAAACTTATTGAAAGGATTGGGGAACGTTCTACGAGTACGCATAACATTGCTTTGATTTTCGATTTATTATTGAAATTAGAACTCACCAAGCTCAGAACCGCAGACCCTCGGAATGATCTCTAGGATGGCAGAGCAGGAGGCATCCTCGAAGCAGAGTTGCCTCGCCAGCAGACAATTCAGAATGGCTATGGAGGTGCGGACGTTTAACCCTGCAAAGATTTTTTATAAATTAATTTATGGATAAAATAATGAATATTTTAATGTCAAAACAATACAATATAAAACAAAAAATTACGTTTGTAAACACATATCTTACCAAAAAAAAAAGGTTACATATGTACCTATATACTCGTATACATATCTTCCCAAGAAAAAAAGATTACGTATGTACCTATATACACATATCTTCCCAAGAAAAAAAAATTACGTATGTTACCTATATACACATATGTTATACATACATACCATCACGCCATTCTCCTGTTGAGATAGGCCGAGAGGTCAGAGCGCCATAATTTCCTACCTCAATACACATTCATTGCCTTCTTTATTACATCTATATGCTGTCTCATACAACTTCTTCGATTTCTCTGACTTTCAACGTTCCTGTTTTTTAAACGTCATTTTTCCTATTTCCTTTGGTCATCCTTCATATTTCCTTTGGTCATCCTGTACAATGCCTTCCCTCACATTTGCACTATGCAATGAACATCTAAGAGTTATCAGATGTGCACCATCGATATTTACATTAAAGGAGAATGTTTAAAAAGAGGCTCAGACTATATTTCATCCTAATTTCTTTTTGATTCATTTCCCTATCCTTAAACAAACTCTTATCCTCAACTTTGCTTAAGTAAGTCTTTCTTCAATTATTCGTTTCATATGCCCAAACCACAAATTTTCATCTTCATCTTAATCAACACATGAGCTTTAAGTCGAAATTCATCCCTAATCACATTCAGGATATGTATAGATACTTATTTATCAAAATATGATAAATAAATACCATTGTATTGTATAACACAAAACGGAAAGCAAAAATATAAATTAATAAATTCAATCAACAATTGAAGTCTTGAATAGAAAAAATAAGTCTTTCTGAAAGGGCAAAAAATACAAAATCGAGGGCAAATTACAAAAAAATACTTTAGATGAATTGGATTAATCAATTCCTCAGTTATGAGATAAGATTAATCAATTCTTCAAATATGAGCTAAGATTAATCAATTCCTCAGTTATGAGCTAAGATTGATAAATTCCTCAGTTATGAGCTAAGATTAATCAATTCTTCAGTTATGAGCTAAGATTAATATATTCCTCAGTTTTAAGCTAAGATTAATCAATTCTTCAGTTATGAGCTAAGATTAATATATTCCTCAGTTCTAAGCTAAGATTGATAAATTCCTCAGATCTAAGCTAAGATTGATAAAATCCTCAGTTATAATCAATTCTTCAGTTATGAGCTAAGATTAATCAATTCCTCAGTTATGAGCTAAGATTGATGAATTCCTCAGTTATGAGCTAAGAGTAATCAATTCCTCAGTTATGAGCTAAGATTAATCAATTCCTCAGTTATGAGCTAAAATTGATGAATTCCTCAGTTATGAGCTAAGAGTAATCAATTCCTCAGTTATGAGCTAAGATTAATCAATTCCTCAGTTATGAGCTAAAATTGACAAATTCCTCAATTATGAGCTAAGATTGATAAATTCCTCAGTTATGAGCTAAAATTGACAAATTCCTCAATTATGAGCTAAGATTGATAAATTCCTCAGTTATGAGCTAAGATTAATCAATTCCTCAGTTATGAGCTAAGATTGAAAAGTTCCTCAGTTATGAGCTAATATTAATCAATTCTTCAGTTATGAGCTAAGATTAATATATTCCTCAGTTTTAAGCTAAGATTAATCAATTCTTCAGTTATGAGCTAAGATTAATATATTCCTCAGTTCTAAGCTAAGATTGATAAATTCCTCAGTTATGAGCTAAGATAAATCAATTCTTCAGTTATGAGCTAAGATTAATCAATTCCTCAGTTATGAGCTAAGATTGATGAATTCCTCAGTTATGAGCTAAGAGTAATCAATTCCTCAGTTATGAGCTAAGATTAATCAATTCCTCAGTTATGAGCTAAAATTGACAAATTCCTCAATTATGAGCTAAGATTGATAAATTCCTCAGTTATGAGCTAAAATTGACAAATTCCTCAATCATGTGCTAAGATTGATAAATTCCTCAGTTATGAGCTAAGATTGATCAATTCCTCAGTTATGAGCTAAGATTTAGAAAATATCGGTGTTTTATATAAATTGTATTTTTATTATTATTAACTATTAATCAATTATTTATTTTTTCTTTTTCAAACATCAACCCTATTTTTTTCTTCTTTTCATGTCTGGTGACTTTATTTTTCCTTTTATCATATATTGACATATGAACAACGCATTTTGTGAATGTTTTAATCTCTAACGTACATATTTAAAAACCGTGATTGAAATGATTGTATTAGTGCGACGGGCCAACATATAAATAATGCAAACATCAATATTCATAACATGTCAGATCAGCGGACAGACATATCCACTGGTTGCCATTATATTTATTCTAGGAGTATTATATATCGAGTGACCACACTTAATGATCCATTACGTACGCAACTGATTAAGCATCGTTGATAAAATCTTTGATACCGTCATTGACAAAATCTTTGATATTGTCACATACAAAATTTTCGATACCATCGTTGACAAAGTTTTCGTACCGTCGTTGATAAAATCGTTTACAAAATCTTTTATACCGTCGTTGACAATTTTTTTGATACAATCGTTGATAAAATGTTTGACACCATTGTCAAAAATAAAAATAATACCATTGTGGAGAAAAACTTGACACGATAATTGATCAAATCTTTGATACCGTCATTAACAAAATATTTCATATCATGGTTGACAAAATGTTTAAAAATATTGTCGATATAATTTTTTGTATCGTCGTTGACAAAACATGCTTGGCAGAATATTTAATACGGTCATTAAAAAACTCTTTCATACCATCGTTGACGAAATCTTTGATACTATCGTTGGCAAAATATTTTATACCATCGTTGACAAAATCTTTGATACTATAGCGTGTTGCTTATCTTGATATGTCGTGATGATCTTGATTTATATTTGTTTATTTATAAATACTCAGGAATGCGGATAAAAAACGAAAGTGACAGCGGGTAAATAATACAAGTCTTGACAGCTGAATGAATGACAATACTAATATGTTTATTTCTCGGCGCGCGGGTAATTTATACAAATGAGTGAGCCAGTTCGCGCTACATGTTCTGTCTTACTCTGGCGCGTGAATTGGCGGTAGCTTATTTATTTGTATTTGGAGATGGCTAGACAAATCGCAGATACTATAAAATAGTAAACATTGTTGTTGTTCTTAGCGTGTAACAATCTATGAATACTTCATCGGTCATTGACCCTGTATGTTTACTATTTTAACAATAATTAATTTAATTTAATTATGTTTAACAATTCACTTATTTATTTTGACAATTATTTATTTATTTATTTATTTAGGTAGGTATCCTACAATACCATCGTTGAAAAAAATACATGTTGATATTGACGAAAAAAATCATTGACAAAATCTTGGATAATACGATAGGCTATCCCTCGTGATCGAGTATGATTGTCAGTCATCATGGGGATGGAAGACGCCTGTGCGTGTATTAATTTATTGTGTACACGCTGTTGCACTTCAGCCAGTGCACATTTATGAAACATCAAAACCACAATTCCGATAACAAGGAGATTAAGTTTCCGAGTCGATCGACAGGTTTAATCTGTTGCAGCCAATCATTAGGCAGAGTTTTATAAAGCAATATTTTTGTGTTGTTTTTTTTAAAGTTATATAATAATTTATAACCTTATTAAATTAAGCTACAGAAAACAAAAAATAAAACCTGAAGCACCAATTTGTTTAGCGTGACTGTAAACCGTTAGAGCAAGACGGTCGGTTTTAAATACCATCGTTGACAACATCTTTCATACCGTCGTTGACACCATTTATAACACCTTCTTCTTCTTCCTCTTCTTTTAGGCCTGTTGGCCTGTTATGGTTCTAAATCATCGTTTCCCTCTTGTGACGTCGACTGCCAGCTGTCTTTCCATCTTTTGGGAGGTCGTCCTGGAGGTCTGCTTACTTGGATGATACTGTCCCTGACCATTCTTACGGCTCTTGATTCCGCCATTCTGGATACATGTTGGTTCCATAACCTTCTTCTCTGTCGTCATCATCTGATGATATCTTAAACTTCGCACATCCTTCGGATTTCTGTGTTTCGTACTCTATCACGAAGGGTTTTGCCAGCGATACTTCTGAGTACCTTCATTTCGCTGGTTCGAAGGAGATTTTTGGTTGTGACAGTGTCGGCTCTGGACTCAATGCTGTATGTCATTATGGGGTGGACACAAGTCTTGTATATCCTCACCTTGCTTTGGATGTTCATATATTTGTTTTTCCAGATAGTGTTCTTTAAACATCCAGAAATAGCTGAATTAATAACACCAACACAATGAAACCATTCCCACACCTTTTCTGCTTTGAATTTCCCATTACAATATTAGTTTCTTATAACATACCATAAAGATTTGGAAAAAAATCTTCAATAAACCCTTTTTTAAGTACAGCCTTTTTTTCTTATTTAAAATTTTACTCTTCATTAAAGGTTGGCAATCGTTAAACTCATATTGCAGCATCATATTGCAGACCTATAGACCAAGAAAAGTATACTGATTTTTCTTACTGAATTTGTGGTCACTTCAGTTATCTGGTCGCTCTGCCTCCATTTCAACCTCTCCACGCCATCAGAACCATCCCTGATACTTTCATTTTGTCATTCTGATGGCATTACAGAGTACCAGACGATTAACGGTGGACATCCATCCGGTATCGAATGGCGACGGCCGGATTGTATTTTACATATCGATTGTATGATTATATTGGGGAAAATGGAATATCACAGTGGCTTAGAAAAGTTATTCAATCGGTTATCACTTTTTTTATTGATGTTTAAGTTTATTTAATTTATCGGAGTGATATATGAAGGTGAAACGTAGACGCGGAAAGATCTGATATCAATGCAGTAGATATGCTCGTATTTGAGAAAAATACATCGGGTGATTATAATTTATGACACGGTATAAAGGGGATGAATATGAACTTAACTGATTTTTTTTTATCCACTTTGCACGGATTTCTCCTGTTACACAAAGAGGGTCTGCTTCTAGCGTTAGCTTATTCGTTAGGAAAAATATCAGTCAGGATTCTTCTCAAACTGCTAGTCGGTACCGAGAATATATCCACAGTGTCATTCAGTTGGTTCAATATCTCCATACCACGCGTGACTGAGTGTTTAGCCATTATATTCGTCCTGTAAGTTGGTATGTAAAACAGAGGGTGATTCCTTGCACGGCTATATTTATTAGGTACATATAAACCTAGTGCTTCTAGAATCGCGGGACAGTTAAAGGAACCTTGAGTTGGAATATCGCAATGGATTGTTCTATATTGTTTTTATATTTGAGCTGATATGTTTAGTAAGATATAAACGAGCATTCTGGGATGGTTTGGACACGTAGAATGAATGAATAAAGAAAGGATAACTTAACATGTATATAGTGCAAATGTGAGTGGATAGCATAGAAGAGGAATACCAAAGAATTGTATGTTTTGAAAACGGTTCTTCGTATCACTTATATTAGGTCTCTCGGTTTGGCTTATGATGCTGACGTTTCAAAACGTTACTGTCTTCATCTTCAGGCTTGTTTGTAGAAGACAAGTCCTAAAGACTTTTTAGACTACAAAAAAAACCTGGAGATGAAAACTGCAACGCTTTCGAAACGTTGGCATCGTAAAACAAACCATGGGGTAATTACTCCGAAAAACCTTACCATTTACCTTTACCACTCTGAAAGAGCAAGTAGCGGTATCTTGGGTATTTATGTGTTTACCAGATGTTCATACCAATGCACTGACTTGAATATTTCCAGGGCCTTTAATCTGTCAAATTTATTTACGTAACTATTGATAAGGAAGAATTTGGAATATTACTCATAGTATGGCATTCTTCTTCATATCTGTAATGGTGATGCGGAAATGTTGAAAAGCGTGGTCCGGAGATAATTTTTTATTTGGTCCCGTTAATCGTATTTTTATGGTTTAGAGCTACTGGAGTAAGCACAAAGTCCACATTTTCTCATCGAGCGTGTTGGCAATTTTACAACACGTGTACAGATAAAAATACTAAGACATGTCTAAACCGTGGGAGTATTATTGGCGTATTGCAAAGAGCGAATAAAAAATATAGTATATATTTACCTTCAGCACGTAAATAACTCATCATCTATAGAGAATGTGTGATTTTGTTGTTGAAAATGATTATTATGGTTGGCCATTTCAGAATAAATTAAAGGATTCGCTAAGTTGAATTTGTCTTCACGAAAGATCTTCCTGTCTTTCCTATATAGAAATTAACACAGTTAGCACATACAATTTTATACACACCACTGTTGCTAAGTATTTCATTTTTGCCTTCTCCGGTAAATATATAATATGTCTCAAGAGATTTAAATTAGTGTAAAAAGTTGACTTTAAGTGACTTAGTTATTTTTTTGTTATTTTTTTATGAATAACAGTCTGCTACATTCAAATGTACAGTACCCGGCGGTAAGTAATACACATCGGGCTTAAGAAAGAGACCTTCGGCCATAATCGGCTAGCTTCGGCTTTGTAGAGCGTCGTCTCTTTCATCCATACACGTGTTCCGTCGCGATTTGTCAGTCATTATGGCCGTCATCGTGTGACAGAAACGACGCTCTACAAAACCGAAGCTAGCCGATTATGTCCGAGTCTCTTTCTTAAGCCCGATGTGTATTACTTATCGCCGGGTACTGTACCATATGCTTATAGGAGTCGTCAAATATATGATTTTCTTTTGTTTTTTTTTTAAATGTTTAGGTTAACGTGTGAATGTCGGTACCAGTTATTTGCACTCCTTAATGATGAGGTGGAAACCTTGAAAGGAGGGTTTTATCGTTATATAAAATGGAATAAAGAGTGTTTGACTAAACAAATTACAATGTATTTAAACCTTTACAGTATTAATTAATTAATTAATTAATTTATTTATTTAATTAACGACACAAAAGTGTCTTAATATACAAATGAACCTGTGACAGGTTATACAAGTACTTAAAATTATTGACAAAAAATACAAAACTTTATCTTAAACTAACATGTACAGGAGATACAAAAAGCAGTAGTAATAATAAATTACAGTCATCGTTTTAAAATTATTTAATAATCTTTGAGAATTTTATGGATAGATATTGAGATATAGAAAACACATGGCCTCATTAGTAGAACGAGATGCAAGTTGCTTTGCAGAATTAAAACCTTCCTACATGTTGATGCAGGGTTACTCAACTCCAGAGGCAAAGTATTGTCCTGAATGTTTTGTTTATATTACGTTATTTATATAATAAAGGAGAGCACAAAGTTAGTAGCTATTTCTAAATATTGTTGTGATATTCTGGCGAATACTATATATACTTATATTAAAAATATCTAAATTGTTGCAAAACTCGTTTTCAAGTCTTTGCATACGAATTATAGAGGAGTTGATTTTATAATGTTTTATGATTTTATACCTTATGTAATAAAATGACAAGTGTTTTTCTAATTAAAAGAATTTAAGCCCCATTAATTCTTAATACTATAGTGCGTTGAACAACTTCAGTTAGTAATTATAGTTTATTGTCAGTTTTGGATATTAAACTGTGAATATGAAACAGCTAGTAATATAAACTAGTGGGTGAACAGTTCACAGTAAACATATATATTTTCATTCGTGGAGCAATCGGCTGGTTGCATACTTGTGCAAGTTTCAAATTGGAAGTGAGTGTACAAAAAAATCTATTGTGTTCTACTAACGGTGTTAAACGATCAGAAATAATAATAATTAAAAGGTATTTATATAGTGCCCTTTAGTGAACAAACTTGTATAATTATTATATCTAATAAGATCATTAAAGTATACCTTAAAATTTCTTTATCACAGGAAATGGGAATATGGAAAAGGATTCTACATACACACACATACATACCATCACGCCATCTCCCTGTCGTGGTAGGCAGATAGGACTGAGCGCCAGACTTTTCTATCTCGACACACATCCTTAGTCTGTTCTACATCCATACACCTTCAATTTTGATCCATGATCATTTTTTAAATATTGCATTTAAGGTTTTTTTTAATTTGACATCATATTCGTGATTAATTTCTTTGCTTTAACATTGGATCACATAAAAGGGTGCTATACACCATACTTTTTTCAGTGAATGTGATTCGGAATATTTTTTTTTTATTATCTGTTTATCAAAGTCTACAAATGAGTTTTACAAATATAAATATATATCTGGGAAATCCAGAAAGCATAAATAGACTAATTATTGAATGTATATTTTATTTGATTGGTTTATCTCTAGAAGTAGCAACCAATCCACAGTCGCCAGTGTTTTATGACAGCTTAAATTATTTATGACTTCACACTAAAAATGTTTGAAATAAAAAATTTTGCAAGTATGACACATTGTATAATTTCTCATACTTTCTAATGATAGTGTCTTTGCAACTTAAGTCTTTCATAATTATTTTACCGATAAATGAGGGGTTCAGAAGCCAAGTGAACCAAGCCCAAAAATATAGAATTTAAGATCACCGCATGAAAGGTGTGCGAAGAGCTTTAGCTTTTAACAGAAAATGCTTTTGTACGAAGTAAGTGTAATAAATGTACTCAATATAACACTTTTCAGAATTGCGATCATACCCTTACAGAATTAGAAACACTAAAATGTTTGAACCTAGTTTACTCAAAACTAACCAGAATGGACTTGGTTCACTTGGCTTGTGAACGACTCAAATATGTATATAGTTGCAAGAAGTCTAATGACAATAATTATATTGTAAAATACCATCTAACATCTATACATCATCAGGGGAGCACAAACAAGACTACAAGATAAGACAAGAGAGGTGAAAGCCTTGAAACCGGTAGGGTTATACCGTAACATAACGTGTAATAAACAGTGTTTGATAAAACCAATTACAAAGTCTTTAAACCTCCGCAATGTTTATGCCTTAACTATAAATAATATATGTACTACATATTTCACACATCCCTCCATTTTTTTTTCGGAATAGTCGGGGAAGTCCAGTATCCATACACTTCTATTACAAAGTAATTTGTTGTTAAATATGCTAGAATTGGAAGCGTTCAAACCAGATTTTTTGTAATATCTCGACTTTATGATATATATAATATAACCAATCTATTGTAATTTGTTTTATTAAACACTGTTTATTCCACTTTTTGTAACGGAATAACCCTACCGGTTCCAAGGTTTTCACCTCATCATCAGGGGAGCACAAACAAGACTGAATTCTGTTCAAACTGGTACCGAGATACCTACTTTTAACGGAAAGTATTCGGGATGGGGACTGGAGGCTGAGAGAGCCATGGGACGACCTCAGCAAGCAGCGTAAAGATTCTTGGTAAATATGTGTTTACCAGATGTTCACCTCAATGCACTGAGCTAGAAATTTTTAGGGTCTCTAATCTATCCAATTTATTTGGACAGATTAGAGGCCCTAGAAATTTCTAAGTTAGTGTATCGAGGTGAACATCTGGCAAACACATATAAAACATATCAAGAAACTCTCCGCTGCTCGCCGAGGTCGTCCCATGCCTCCCCTAGCCCTCAGTCCTCAACCCGAATGTTTACCGTTAAAAGCGTGTATCTCGGTACCAGTTCGAACATAATTCAGTCTTGTTTGTGCTCCCCTGATGATGAGGTGAAAGCCTTGGAACCGGAAGGGTTATACCGTTACAAAAAGTGGAATACACAGTGCTTGATAAAACAAATTACAATGTCTTTAAACCTCCACAATGTTTATGCCTTAGTTTTAAATAAAACATAGCCCATTTGTGTTTCATCGAATTAAAGAAAAATAAAATAAAATAAATATTTAGACAAAATACAGCATCTTTTTATTTGCAAATCCCAAATGATTGGATATCGCAAGCGTCTGGCTCGTGAATCACACGTATCAACAGAGCCAGGTAAATGGAAGTGAAAATATTAATTGCCCATCTGATGGGTGATTGCATCGCATTCCAATTTGCCTGGGGTGGACTGCCAGGGGGTCTGATGTCCGACCCGGGAGGGTAATTGCCCTCTTTCCCATCACTGATTGGGATGGTCGGGAGGCAGAATTATGGGATGATGGTACCGGTCCATTGTCTCCACTGTTTCCTGGTCTATTTATTTATGTTGAGGGGGTATTATTTGGTTAAGATAACATACTAACTGAGATGATACGTAGCTTTGAAATCCATTATATTTTACAACTCAAGTCCATTCGTTAGCGACCCGGACCATTTAGACTGTATATGGGCATATTCCAGATTACAGTCAAAATTTGATAACTCTACCTTATGTTGTATGTCAACTAGAGTCGATAAAAGATGTGTTGTTTCGTTATATTCTGAAATGTTAAAAATATAATATCGTACGGTTATCAAGTTTCTATCATTCGTTGCTGATCCTGTGGAGTATAATGGTTTACATCTTAGTGTATGAGATATGGGTGGCGTGTGCAGCTTTAGGAAGCACTTGAAGTCCATCTTTTTAGGGACGTCTTGTCAAAATTTATATATTCATGAATAGTTCACATATGCACTACACTACACCTAAAGCTGAATGTGATGCTATCGTATATTGGAAGATCTACAAAGGTTTCTTTATAAGTTGTCATCCCTTAAAACGTTTTCTGCGGTTTTATTACCAAACGTATTTTTCTGAATGATACATTGCATGCAGATACGGAGAAGAACCTAATCTTATGGCCGTAGCAACTACCTTCCTATCTTCACACTCAATTTATATATTTATATTGTAATATTTTTAACCTACTCGTATTTATAATAGTGCGGATAAGTTTCGAGTAAGAGCTCTCTCATGGTGAGATCAAAGAAATGAGTTAAGCCGAAGGATCTTCTTCAGCCTTCATTCCCTTAAAGGGTTGCAAAGATTCCTACCTACTAAAACCTAAATTTTACTCGTACAGTATCTATCTGCTCTTTCCGATTCTGGAATATGCGAACGTATGTTACTTGGATGTTACAGAGGAACAGCTGGACAAATTACAGCGTCTTCAAAATGTGTGTCTAAGATTCATTTTCAACCAACGAAAGTACGATCATATAACTTTATACCAGAAGGCATTGAACTGGTTGAATGTTAGAAATAGACGCCAAATTCACATACTGTCGCGTTTGTATAATAGCCTTAACTGTCCCGCCACCCCCTCTTATCTCGCCGAAAAAATTCAGCGTCTTTCCAATCATGGATTAGTGCTACGCTCAAACAGAGATTGTCTATTGGCCTTTTCAGTTCACCGCTCCTCTTTCTTTACGTCGTCCTTTACTGTCCATGCAGTGAGACTCTGGAATCAGTTACAAACCATTATAAGACTCGCTCCGTCCTTGGCATGCTTTAAGAAGCGACTGAAAAAACTCTTAATTTCTGGTCAGTAAAATAACGTGTTTCATTCATGATTTTTCTTTTCCTTTCCTCTCCACCATCCCTTCCTTTCCTTTTATTGATGATATCTCACTTTTTATGAAAAACAATGTTCGGATGATTGTCCGTCTTTATGGGCTCACGTATGTGTTTGTGGATTTCGTGGGGATGGATAGTCATTTGAATGATTTATGCGACTACGTAACTTGCTTCATTTACTTTTGTATGGTTGGTTGGAAGAGATTGCTGCCTGGCAATAAGCCCGCCAGATTGTATTGGCAATAAAAGTGTTAAATAAATAAATAAGAGCCCCTTTGAGGAAAGTTTGCTCTGTAAATGGCGCTAAATAAATTTTCCTTTCATTATTATTATTTAAAAAGAAGAAATAAGTCGTATCTCTTGTGTGTTTATAAGTATATACGGTACTCACTCCCTCGTGTTCCTAAAACGATCTCATGAAATTATTTCGTACATAGTCTCTGATTTTATCAGTTATTGACATTGCGGACGTGTGTTAACTGTTATTTAAAAAAAAACATGCCAGTCTGCTCCAATCATCTCATTCAGTATGCCATCTGATCCAGTATAGATATGTGGCCGTTGAGTTTGCTGGTGTGCAACAACTCACTCCCTCACGGCACAGCTTCGCTTTCACAGGATCCTCGACTGTGCGACCCAGCAACGACGATAATGATTATAAGTGTACTAAGGAAGTGAAATACAGTATATGCAAAACCTACCAAATCACTCAACTCATAAAATAATTGAACCTAAGACCTTAGATTTTCGAGTCTTAGCGGAAACTAGCAGCCCTTAGCAATGGTATTGCTGCGCGCCCCCTTCCCCTAATTTTATGGAAATGCCGTGCGTGTTGCAGAGCGCCGCTAGCGCCATAAAAAATACGTGTAACGGCCAGTTTTATTACGCGCCCGATATAATTTGTGGGCCGATATAAACCCTTTGTGGTCGAACTGCTACAGTGCCTCGCCATTATTCCGGAACTTCCTTAATCCGGCTTACACTAAATGGTGCAAATGTTATCACTCTATTAGAAAATCACGCAATTTATTTAACGTCACCTTAATTTTTTTGTTGTTTTGAGCAGACTAGTGCGAAATTCGAGTATTTATATATTACACCATAAGAACATTTTAAATCTATTCGTTAATTTTTACTTTGTAATGATATTTTCTGATCACAAAGATCAATAGATTTTAGTCACAAACATTAGATTTCGAAATTATTTTAAAAGAAAAGTCTGCGTATAAATTCCACATAATCGAGAAGAAGAAATCAAACATAACATTTAACTAGACATCAAGAACGTATTGACTGAAATAATGTAAAATCAAAATACGCTACACTCCACCTAAAGCTGAATGTAATTCTATCACATATCGGAAACTCTACATAGGTGTCTTTGCAGGCCGTCTCCCTTGGTAAGTTTTTTTTTGCGGTTTTCTTACCATATATGATTTTCTAAACACACGCTGATGTGGGGAAGTATTTATTCATTATTAATTCAACACTTTTATTGTAAATACAATCTGGCGGGCTTATTGCCAGGCGGCAATCTCTTCCAACCAACCAGACACAAGTAAATGGTGCAAGTTACGTGGTCGCATAAATCATTCAAATGACTACCCATCCCCACGAAATTCATAAACATATTACGTGAGCACATGCCCACGAACCCCACAATGACGGGCAATCACCCGAACTTTTTTTTTTTATATAAAGTGAGATATCATCAATCAGAAGGAAAGGAAGGGATGGTGGAGAGGAAAGGAAAATAAAAATCAGGAATGAAACGCGTTACTTTACTGACTAGAAAATTTTCAGTCGCTTTTTAAAGCATGCCAATGACGGAGCGAGTCTTATATTGGTTTGTAACTGATTCCAGAGTCTCACTGCATGAACAGAAAAGGACAATGTAAAGAAAGAGGAGCGGTGAACTGGAAAGGCCAATAGACAATCTCTGTTTGAGCTTAGCGCTAATCCAAGATTGAAAAGATGCTGAAAATTTTCGACGAGATAAGGGGGGTGGCGGGACAGTTAAGGATATTATATAATAGAGACAGTATGTGAATTTGGCGTCTATTTCTAACATTCAACCAGTTCAATGCCTTCTATCCAAGTATCTATCCAATAACCGCAGCCACTACTTTCCTGTCCATACACTTTACCAATATATGTTTATTTTGTAATATTTTGAATGTCAATAATAGTGGTTTAGGAGCTAGTCCTTAAGGGAAGAGATGATGATGATTTGTTGATAAATAAAACACGTTTTGGATCGCAATGCGGAAGAAGAGTTTTTATTAGTAAACGTAGGTATTTATACTATTTCCGCGTGTGTGCGGGAATGCGAGCAAGATATCCTTCTTCTCGTTTCTGCATTAGCAAAATGATTAATGTCGTATGTAGGTGACAATTTATTTACGGAACTGGCGAGACAGCGTGGTGCGTTCTCGCTCTAGTATAGAAGGCGGTCCGCTCCGGGCTATGGGTTGAATGGCCGGCGTGTGAATTTCGGACTTGTTTATTTATATTTGTCGAGGAATGCAAAGGTCACTTTATCGGTCATTGACCGTATGT
The DNA here is from genome assembly GCA_949825065.1 of Odontocerum albicorne. NCBI lineage: Eukaryota > Metazoa > Arthropoda > Insecta > Trichoptera > Odontoceridae > Odontocerum > Odontocerum albicorne. The sequence goes on from OX463864.1 coordinate 21,767,303, forward strand.
ATGAACGCCCACAGTGTTCCGAGTGGGCGACCGCCACAGTGGGGTCAAGTCTCGAGTACGAACAACTTAGAGAAGAGTTATCTCCTTAAATTGTGTCATACAAATTGTTCTATTATTATTATTGAATGGCATCAAATCACTTATAGTGATCAGATATGATCACTTGGTCACCAGTTTTGAAAATTAAAAGTAAAAAATCTATAAGCTGAATAAGCTTGATTTTAATAAAACACGTTGTTTATTTTTATTATTAATTAGCTACCAAATCAGATGATAATATTAGCACATACGTGTGTAACACTGAATATTGATTAATTTCCCTAGCAACTAAGAGCGCATTCTGTAATAGTTTGTTACAGAATATAATACCAAATCACTACTATATTTTTTTAGATTAAAACTTTTTTCAGTTGTACTTACAGGATATTAATCAAGATATGCGTAAACGAAACACCTGGATTCGCAATATAACAAAGATAGAAGACGTTGTGGCGACTATATGTGCGGTCACTGAACCCACGAGACGACCTTTCCCACCTTAACAATGCGAGACAAACAATGCCAAAGTCCACGCGGTCGGTAATTCAACTCACTACCAGTGAAGACCGCATTCCATGAGGAAAGGAGAGAGCAACACATCTTTCGTGCTGTCTCTCAAAACAAAAGGATATCTACGCATCGACAATAAACATATTGTAAGCGCAAATACGAGACAGGGATATATCTCGTGCGCATTCCCGCACACGTCCAAAATATTATAAATACCGACATCTGTCAAAAAAAAATGCTCTTTGCATATTGCGATTTCGACAAGTTTTTATTTATCAACAATCATCCTCATCATCTCTCCTTTAAAGAACAACACGTTCCTAAAACTTTATAAAGGTGTGCAGAAGAATGAAGTGGCAATGGGCCGGACACGTAGCCATAATGTCAGACTCCCGATGGGCATCCGAAACAATTCAATGGTACCCAAGAGGCATAAAGAGGCCCAGAAGAAGACCGAAGGTACGCTGGATAGATGAAATCAGGAAGCATGGCAGCATCGCATGGCATCAACGAGCAAAAAACCAAACTATTTGGAATCAACTTGGGGAGACCTTCATCCTGCAGTGGATCGACCCTGGTTGACAATTATGAATCAAGATATGCACACAAAATAGATTATTAACTATTAAAATATTAAAATCTTTTTTTTTTTTTAATAACAGGAATATTAAAATCTTTTTTCTTTTCTTGGTTTAGGTCGTATGAACTGTTTGTGACGGTGGGCTGTCCTGGGAAGATGACGTCCAGCTGTCCTTCTAAATTTTCGGCGGCCTTCCTGGTAATCTCCTGCTGTTAGGGTTGTCAGTCATGATCCCTCCAGAAACGCCTTCTGTTTCTTCCCCACCTCACTATGTCTTCAACACCACAGACATACCTTATCGTCTCATTTCTGATCCGATCTCTAAAAGTTCTGCCTGTGATGGAACGTAGGGTTCTAATTTCTGCCACTCGGAGAAGGTTTTTTTTTGTCCTGTTGGTATCGGCTCTCACTTCTATCGCATATGTCATGATGGGGCGGACGAATGTCTTATATATCCTGACCTTACTTTCGGTTAGCATGTGTTTGTTCCCCCATATAGTGTCCCATAGGCAGCCAGACAAAGATTAAAATCTTAATTGTCAGTATTCATCTCATGCACAATTCCGCAATATCAGCTGGTAATTAAAAATGTTCGCTATGTATAATATATGGGAAAAATAAAAATACTTATTCCTCAAACAATTCAATCACTTAGGTTGAACAAAGAATAATAGAACTGAAAGCAAAATTGACCTATATTTGATCATTTTACTATAAATGTTTGACAGTTGAGTTTGTTAATTTCATATTGGTTGAGTCACGGCGCAGGGACATGGATACCCATACAACATTTCAACTTATTAACACATCGATCAATAAGTCCTGGGACTAACTACTAAATCAACATTTGTTTGCCAAAATTCTTCTTTATTCATCAACATAGTCTCTTTCAAGAGCGATACATTCATTCCAACGCTTTCCTAAATTTTCTACGCCAGCCGTGTAGAACGATTTATCTTTGGTTTGAAAATAGGCGTTAGTTTCGGCAATCACTTCTTCATTGGAGCCAAATATATTTCCCTGGAGCATCTTTTTGAGGTCTGCGAACAGCCAATAGTCGCTGGGGGCAAAATATGGAGAATACGGTGGGTGCGGAAGCAATTCGAAGTTCAACTCGTGCAATTTGACCATCGTTACCATCGACTTGTGCAATGTTTTATCAACACACGAAATTCGTTTCTTTCCATTGATAAGGAAATTGCAAAAGTAGCGTCACTAAAAGCACTGTAACTCAATTACACAATGTCGGAATGTCATGAAAGTTTGACACGTAACTCCTAAAGTTTGGTACTAACTGAGAATGGTATGGATTTGTTATTAGAGGCGCCATTTGTTGGTTAGTCCCGGGACTTATCGATCGATTTATTGCTTTGGGCATTTTTTTTATTTATTTAGCAAAGCAATCTATAATATTTACATTTGCTGAAGGCAATAATAAGGTTCTGTTGAAGTGTTCTATACGAATTAATTAATTTATTCAGCTAACAACTACCGTACATACATAATTACATAGCATCACGCCATTCCCCTGTTGAAAGAACAGAACGCCATACTTTTCCCATCGCGATACCATATCTTTCGCCTCTTCTATATCCATACACCTTCTCTTATAGCTCCTAAGATTTCTTTGAATGTTTTACATTTTCTTGTTTCAAAATATTGCTTGATCCAACCAAAACACTGTAATCAACGTCAATTTTAATTTCCGGATTGCAACGTTCCGGATAATTCGGCATGCATAGTGAAGGGTGAGAATGGCGAAGGCGCGTTTATTAATAAGAACTATAAGTTCTAGAGTGTTGGACGTAGCGAGAACTAATTTGGACAAACACGATTTTTCATCCGTTCCCATTCTCCCACCCCAGCATTTGCCACCTCCTACCACCTCTACTACTTGTCTCTCAACAGCCCTTCCGGTGCTGGCTGGACTTCCTATATCCACTTCCCCCTCACGCGATGAACTTTGTTGAGACCTCCAGTAAATCGAATGGAATTTTGTGGCTTGAATGTCAAGTCATGCTGAAGTAATTATTTTATTTTATATTCCTTAAAAATGTGTTTCAACGAGTACTTGCTGTGCCGGTTACTGTCGTTAATGGTTAAAATGCGTGCGCTGTATTCTAGTGTCTTGGATTCGATAGCTGTTGGATGTCCGATGGTTTAGTTTTTTTTAGATTAGAATTTATACACATATACATACTAGTACACAACATACGTACATGCTTGAAGAACATCTTCAAAAGTAATCTCCTAATATCCTTGAAGCGAAGGGTCCACAACCAGTGTATTCTCCCAGTACTAACGTATGGCTGCAAGACATGGACACCCGTACAGTAAAGAACACACAAAAGCTCCAGACCGCACAAAGGGGCATGGAGAGATGCATGTTGGGATATACATACTAAAAGAGACCGTTAACGAAACACCTGGATTCGCAATATAAAAAAGGTAGTTATGAAGGTGTGCAAAAGAATGAAGTGGCAATGGGCAGGACACGTAGCCAGAATGTCAAACTCCCGATGGACATCTAAAATAATCCAATGGTACCCAAGAGGCATAAAGAGGCCCAGAAGAAGACCGAAAGTACACTGGATAGATGAAATCAGAAAGCATGGCAGCATCAAATGGCACCAACGAGCAAAAAACCGAACTATTTGGAGTCAACTTGGGGAGACCTTCATCCAGTAGTGGATCGACCCTGGTTAACAACGATGATAATGATGACACATCATCACGCCGTCTGCTTATCGGGGTAAGTAGAAAAAAGAGAGCGACCGAATTTCCTATCGCGACTTACATATTTTGTCTCTTCTACATGCATACATCTTCTCATACAGCTCCTACGATTTTTCAGACTTTAAAAACATTTCTTTCTTTCAAACTATCGCACTCTAACCATACTTTCCATGCTCCAATCATAACATGATCCAACCATATGTGTGTTACCATACCTCTCACTTAAATTTGCATGACATATTTGTTTTGTTAATCTTTCGTCATTCTTTCGTTACATGCAATCCAAATCATCTCAGAGTCCTCTTCTTTATCTTGCTGATTGATATTGATCGATGTTTCTTTATCGTTCCTACCTTGGAAAATTCCAAACTATTTTTTTACTATTTAAAAAAAAAATTAAAAAAAAGGGTATAAAAAAAACGATATATTTTTCAGACAACCGCCATTTATGATTTTTTTTTCTTTAGCACCAATTATAACGACATTATTTCTCATCAAGAAACTGTGTATGATTTTTGTTTCAGATTTACGAAAGGGTTCAAATGTTTTTGCGCATTCTCAAATCATCAATAAACAAACTGTAAAAAATTGTACAGGAAAAATATTTTTGGTTTTTTTTATTTTTATTTACTCCAGAGTAGAATCCCCCAAGAAGGCCTTATCTTTTTTTATTTACTCCAGAGTAGAGTCCCCCCAAGAAGGCCTTATCTTTTTTTATTTACTCCAGAGTAGAATCCCCCCAAGAAGGCCTTATCTTTTTTTATTTACTCCAGAGTAGAATCCCCCCAAGAAAGCCTTATCTTTTTTTATTTACTCCAGAGTAGAATCCCCCCAAGAAGGCTTTATCTTTTTTTATTTACTCCAGAGTAGAATCCCCCCAAGAAGGCCTTATCTTTTTTATTTTTGTTTTATTTGATTCTAGAAATTAATTACTTATGTATAAGTAATTTAGAATAAGCGAAATATGTTTGTCGAGATAAGAAAATCTGAAGCTCTGTCTTCTCTGCCTATCCCAACAGGAAAACGGCGTGATGGTATTTATGTGGTTGATAGTTTACAAATTTAAAAGACCGTTCAGCATAGAGTCGTCAGATATTGCCTGGAAGAGTGTGTCCACACTACGTGTGAGAGTGTGCGAATACATTGGACTTTTAAGCCACCTCAGAGAGCACAGGATGGAGTGACAATTATATTGATCTGCGAGGGAATGCCAAGGCATACAGTAAAGCTAGCTTACTGATGATGATGACGACGACCTCCGTGGTCTAGTTGTTCCGATATTTATCTACCGACCCGGAGGTTGCGGGTTTGTTTCCCGTTGGAACCCAGATTAAAAAAAAATGCTCCAGTCTCAATTTCACTTAAAAGGCTATTTAGCATTTTTCTGTTTGGTTGGATGATATTTACACATGGCAATACGCCCGCCAGGTTGTACTATGTACAACGAAAGCGAAATACAATACAATAATTTGTACTCAGTAGGGTACAGGCAAAAGCCTAGTTTACTGGGGACACGACAAATGAAAGGCAACACACCCAGATTCATTAAAATTGTGTGTCCAAATTAAATAACGTGTTGTATTTTCGCAAATTATGTACAATATATTTCTTGTCATGTGTAAAATAAATAACAAACAATGTACTCAGAACTTCCCACCATTTCTAAAGTTATGACCTCCGTGGCCTGGTGGTAAGACACTTGTCTGCCAATCCGGAGGTTGCGGGTTCGATCCCGCTGGAACCCAGATTTTTTTAAATAGGATTCCAGTCTGGTTAACACTTAGGGCCTATAAAAATATTTTTCTGGTTGATTGGAAGGGATTGACACATGGCAATAAGCTCGCCAGGTTAAAAAAAAAAGTTATTCTCTTCCTTTTTCCGATTGTTGGAAAAATAGTGCACTTAACATATTGCAAATAAGTATGAATAAGTACAATAAAAACTACAAAATCCAACAAAGATTTTTCTTAAGAGAATTTACACCACTAGTTGCTTTTAGTTTATTGCGACATTTGGTGTTAATAATACTTTTTTGTTTAATTTTAAATGTTTGAACATGTTTCAGGCTTTTTATCTTTCCGTGGATTTCTTCATGATAATAACCTAGTTATGTTTGCTAAAAATGAATACAATTTAAGAGATATGATAAGTGAGCTGTATAAGAGATGTCTGGTAAAATATTTGAAAATATTAATGTAGCTAAATCAAAAGTGTATGCGATGTATGTTGTGTTAACTCAGAAAAATGTAACCAGGTTGACGAGTTCTATTGTCTGATACGTTTTTAATATATTTGTATTTTTTTTCGCTAAAATTATCCTAACATGGGTGAATTGCCATACAAAAAAAACAACAGATGCGTGAGACTCGCGCGCGGTAGAAGTGAAACTTCTTAGCTCCTAGGAAAAGTTGATTTTATGCATTGCTTTTTTTCCATTTGCTAACGATTTTTTTTTTTAGGATTAGGAAATGGTTATGTGGAATTTAATTCAAGAAAATCTCTCTTAATTAAATAAAAATATATTATTTTTTAATAATAAATAATAATAATTTTAATAATACACAATAATATATTGCACTTAATAACATTAAATTTATATTTTTTAAATATATTAATGTTTTTATGTTATTATTGTTTATTAAATAATTTTTTTTTAATAATTATCTAATTATTTATTTATTATTATATTATTTTTATTAAATTATTAATAATGTATTATTAACAATATTATAACATTTTATTATTAATTAATTATATTATAATTAATCATAATATAATAATAATAAAATTATTAATATTATAATAACATATAGATTATTACTTTTGCGGACGACACGGTTCTTCTATTCGAGGGCCGAACATGGGATGATGTATTCTTAAAGGCTAACGAAGAATTGCGTGTAGTTAAAGAATGGATGGACTCAAATTTATTGACTCTAAATTCCCAAAAAACTAAATACATCACATTTAGCATATCTACAAGAACTCAAGCACCTACAAATAAATACATAACACTACACACTTGTTCACCCATGTCTGACTGTAGTTGTGTTTCCTTGGAAAGGGTTGATAGTATAAAGTACCTTGGAGTTTATGTTGACCAGTTTCCTTCGTTGGGAGGTCCATATTAACACTTTGAGCGCAAAAATCAGAAAACTAGGATACATATTCCGTATGATTCGAAATGTGCTCAGTGAAAATATTCTTAAAAGTATATACTTCGCCTTATGTCAGTCAGCACTTTCTTACGGTATATCAGTTTGGGGGGGATGCACCTTAACCCAGAAACACATATTACAGGTTTCCCAAAAATTTATTGTGAAAATAATCAATAAACTTCCTGCTCGGTATCCCACGGCGGAGCTTTTCAGAGAGTATCAGGTCCTGAACATAGCCAATTTACATCTCAAATCCATTCTCTGGCACTACCATCGAGAGGAGGGGAAGATGCAAACTCAGCAGACACACATGACACGCATGGCAACTAATGAAATGTTCACCATCCCTAGAGTTAAAACCTCTTTTGCCCAAAGGCAATATGCTTATTTGGCTCCCATTACATACAATGGCGTGCCGACTTCAATAAAAGTAAAGGTAGGAAAACCATTTAGACAGTCGATCGGAGCGTGGTTGTTATTGCGACAGGATTTTGAGTACTTGGGCTTTCAGGATGAATGACGAGTGGAAAGGATTTATGTGAGCTCGTGAGTGTGGGTCTCTTATTATTGTTTTAATTTTGGTTGTTATTGTATTTGTGTTTCTGTGTGTTTTTCTTTTTTTTGTTTTGAATTTGTTTTGATTTTTATTCTTATGATTGTGTGCAGTATATTGTGGGATGAATATTTTTGGTCTTTCTGGAGCGATAATGTGTGAGGAGTTGAGTTTCGCAGGGTGTTTCCAGTTGTAGTTGAGTGTCACTGTTTGTCAGGTTGATGAGAGCGTGCAACGGGGTTTTTTGTGTTATCAAAAATCGGAAAGAAGTATCGATTTATTTTTTCATGCTAAATATCCTCAGTGAGATACAGGCAAAAGCCTAGTTTACTGGGGATACGACAAATGAAAGGCAACAAACCCAGATCCATTAAAATTATATGTCCAAATCAAATTACCTGTTGTTTTTTCTCAAATTGTGTATATTTCTTGTCATGTGTAATAATAAAAATAAAATAAATAAATAAATATATGTATTATTACATTACTTATATATTAAATATAAATTATATCTTAAATAAATATTAAAATAAATATTAAATAATATAAAATAAAATAATGTACAACAAAATTAATAATTATTAAATATATTAATACAAAAATAATAAATAGCATAAATATTTTATTTTTAAATAATAATTTTAATAATAATATAATACACTTAATAATATTATAATAATATTAATAATAAATCATTATTAATATTAAAATAATTAATATTAATTTATTAATAAATGAAATATTTAATAATAACAATTTAATAATAATATAATACACCGTTTCACTTTTCGTGACGTTCAGGCTAATTTACCCTACAGCGCCAATAGAAGTTTCACTTCAAAAACTGCATGTCTGATGAAGCTCAACTGGATAAAATTCAACTGATATAAATAACCCATAACTTTAAAAAGCAACAAAATAAAAACATATCAAAATACGCAGCCCTTTTTTAGCTTTTTTTTTTAATTATGAATCAGAATAAAAAGAATATACGGTCACCCTAAAATGGGAAAAGCGAACCTATTTCAAATTTCATTGTGTTGTCGTTTGTACCAAGTCATTATCACCATTCTTTTAAAATGTGTTGTATATTTCATTTATGTATTGGTTTTTAACTTAACGGCAGTGCTTTGAGATTATCTCATTGATCAAATTATTTGTTTCATAGTCTTTCCGTGTAAAAACTGTGAATCAAGGTCTGGAAGTAGTTACTGACGATGCGTGATGAAACGAAGAACTGGAATGGCAAAAACTGCGATGTCAAAGCTGGAATTTAGTAGATATGGAAGATCAGAAATATCACCATCACGATGAAAATGCACCTAGTCAAGTATCTCGTCTTTGCAACATTCATGTATGGCGCGGAGACTTGGACTCTGAAAGCAATCGAGAGACGTAGAATAGATGTATTTGAAACGTGGTGCTGAAGAAGCTCTGTCATGAGCTACGTGACCACATCACCTTGTAGCTGGGCTTTGATTGAACTCGCAGTTTTAGAAGTGGGCAAACATCGTCAATTTTTAAATATGATATTTTGTTTTGATTTTAAGGAAAAATAAGTTAAGTAAACAAAACTTAACTTTGGTGTTAACATACCTTATTTCTGAAAAACACTTAGGCTTCGGCCACACAGGTAGGAGCCTCGCTTGGTGCTTAGAGCTACGCTGCGAGCTAGGTGTCATATCCTAGCGAACCAGAGCACCCGATAATATCGCAATGGCCACACTGCACTCTTTGCGTCACGCTACGTGACTATTATAGTCACCTAGTAGCGTAGCTCTAATCACCAAGTGAGGCTCCTACCTGTGTGTCCGAGGCCTTAGTCTTCAAACTTGTAATATTTAACGAATATTACAGAAAAGTAGGATACTGATAGTACTTATTTAAAGCATTAGTTCAAGAACAAGTGTAATTTTCAGGTAAACTTTTGGAGTGGGCGCTTCTATTGGTCTGCCATGGCGAGGGTCATCATTAATACGAGTAGATTATCTACCTAAATGAAACTGTTTAGCCGAATCTTTCACTGTAGAATATGAGGGAGACGGCTCTTTGTTGACAGCATCTAAACGTTCCTTAACGTCTGTCAGGATTTCCCCTTCTTTTCAAAGAAACTTGATAAATGTGCTATTTGATTTTTTTTAACATTTTAGAATATAACAAAACACCACGTCTTCTATCGGTTTTCGTTGACATACTGCTGAGGATAGGGGCGTAATTTTTTTACTCTAACATCGTCTGATGGTTGCCGGTTTCTGCCCATAAACGCTCATACTTGTTTATGCCGAAAACTTATGGTCCTAAGCAGTTTAAATTTTTTGTTCTGTATTGTGCAAACTGGCAGCTTTATTGCCATGTGGTAATCTCTTACAACCAATCAGAATTTCATAGATTCCTTAAGTGAAAAGTAGACTGTAACTCTTGGCATCTGTCCATAAACGCTTTTACTTGTTTTGGACCTTAGTGTATTATGTACTGTCTGAAAAAAAAAAATATATTTTTTGCGAAAACCGTTTATTTTACGCACAATTCGTTAACAGAATAAGGGCGTAAACACAGAAACCTGGCAATTTTCAGGTAAATATACATTAAACTTTTTATAACGGAACACAAGAACTGAATTAAGGCATGAATGGGTCAATAAAGAGCGCAATTTTCTCTGCCTAATTTTTACGACACCGATAATAAGGAGTTAACCCCTTAAGGCCTGCTTTCAGTACTTTTAGTTTGTCTGTTTTACGTAGAAGGTTTTTACTTTTCTGTTAGAAAAGTAAATATGAGGTTTATTAAAAAAAATAATAAACAGGCGTTGTAAACATTTCATTAAAACATGGATTTTAACTTTGTGGAACTCAATGGTCCAACTACAACCTCGCTGTTTAGCGCAATTTACATTAGAAGATTGAAATTTTCAATTTTTTTAAACGAACGTTTATTAGCAAAGAACAAGGAACTCCACAAAGAGATTTCTCTTCCAGTGATGACACACCTGGGTGTGAAAATAACAGAAGCACGACGGACTCAAGGTCTGATGTCACGAGACATCAGACGGTGACGGTTACATGACATCATCAGTAAGTGTCTCATAGCGCAGTAAATATACTTATAACATAAAGCGGTTTATGGCCTGGAGTTCAAACAACCTAGCAAGTTGCCAGTACTTTCACAGAAAGGTTTGAGTGCGGTAAAACTATCTTTTGACGCCACCAGATCGAAGTAGCCAATCGGTCCGAAGATGAACTGAAGTAAGACTGAGTAGAGATTCCTTCGGAAATTATTGACTCGATTATTATCCCGGAAGATACGTTCTTTAATATGTACGAATTCCGGATATCCCGGAAGATACGTTATTTAATATGTACGAATTCCGGATATCCCGGAAGATACGTTCTTTAATATGTACGAATTCCGGATATCCCGGAAGATACGTTCTTTAATATGTACGAATTCCGGATATCCCGGAAGATACGTTCTTTAATATGTACGAATTCCGGATATCCCGGAAGATACGTTCTTTAATATGTACGAATTCCGGATATCCCGGAAGATACGTTCTTTAATATGTAAGCGTTTATATTGAATGGTGAGTAAACGAATAAAAAATCAATTATTTGTTTATACCTTTCGCAGGTGTCCATTTCTTATCAACACAAACCCCGAAGTGCTATTTTTTTTTAAATCAAAATATGACAGTGTAATTGTCTATAAGAATAAATAATAATCAAATGACAATTTATATAGCGCTGTTTAAACAGCAGACTCTCATCAAGGGCGCTCTAACTCGGGATTTCAAGCTATTATTATTGACAAATTAAAAATATTGTAAGGATAGGAAAGGAGTGGCTGCGGCCATTAGATGAGGTACGTTTTCATATCTGCATATGTTGAGAAAAAAATATATTTGTAAGAAAACCGCAGAAAACTTTCAAAGGGAAGACAAACTACAAAAAAAAAACAATTTTCCGATGTGTGATAGTTCGCAGGTGAGGTGTGGTTTTCATGTATGATCATACATTTTGATAAGACATCCCAAAAAAGGCTGTCTTCCAGTGCTTCCTAAAGCTGCACACGCAGCCCATATATCTTACACTTAGAGCCAGAATTCATTCTGACACTTCATTGTAAAACAATCTGGTGGGATTGTTGTAAAACTAAATAAGGGATGTATAAATTCATGAACAATATCCACAATAAAAATTAAAGTGAGATATCATCAATCAAGCACGTCTTACATTGAGCGGTGCTGATATAGAGAAATTTTAAATACTTCGGAAGTATCCTAGTGGAAGACCTCGACACAGAAACCGAAGTCAAGTGCAGAATTGAATCGTCTCGTGCGGCTTTTAATAAAATGAGAAGCGTATTCTACGTTGATAATCTAAACTTGGACAAAGGTTAGTCAAATGCTACGTTCGGTCAGTGTTATTATATGGAGTGGAATCATGGACCCTCAAAGTTGGTAGTATGAACCGACTGGAAGCATTCGAAATGTGGATACACCGGAGAATGCTACGGATACCCTGGACGGATATTGTCAGCAATACAAGGGTTCTTCAAAGAGCCAAAGTTGATAGAGCTGTTGACTAATATTAAAATCCGAAAGGTGTCCTATTTGGTCAAGTACTTAAAGGAACAAATTACAAATTACTGCACCTGATCATTCAAGGCAAAATAGAGGGCCGAAGAGGTGTTGGCAGGAGACAAATCTCCTGGCTCCGCAATACTCGTATATGTTACGTGATTGGACTGGTATATGGAGCGGTGGGGATCTTTTTCGGGCTGCCGGGGACAAAGATGCTTACTCTCAGGTGATAGTCAACGTTGGGAGGACCTGACATAACACTAGGAAGAAGATTCGTCAATCAAAAGAAAAACGACGGTATGGTGGAAAGGAAAGAAAATCGGAAATAAAACATGTTATATTACTGATTTGAAATTATGAGTTTTTTCAGTTGCATCATTTTACTACGTGATCGAACCATCTTCTTTCAATTTACATTCTTTCCTTGCGTTCTTATTATTTTCTATCATACATACTCGTAGTTATTCTATGACATTATTTCCACCGCATATTCTGCCCAAGATTCCCCTTTCTACCGATTTTTTTAAAGTCTTACACCGTCAAAGTTCTTCGACATTAGAAGAATTTTGAAGGGCTCCATAAAACATTCCACAAGAGGTTATTTTACTGATTCCAATAACACTTGATCGGTCGAGAGTAATTGCCTCGTAGTAATAAATATACCCACGCTGGATAATTATTGTCGGTAATAGAAAATGCGAGTTAATTACGAAATAGTCTTTATCTCCGGTACAATAAAGAATATTTTCTTTTATCATAAAGTTTAACGGACTAGTTTTTTTGTGAAGGTTTAAATTCAGGTGACCATTATTAATTCGACACACTTATTTTACTTAAGGATCCTTGTGGCTTGAATGGTAGAACACTTGCCTTTCATCTAGGGGTCATGTATTCGTTTAATGGCGCTAAATAAATTATATTGAATGACAACTTCCGTGGCCTAGGTGGTAAAACGCTTGAATTCCACCCGAGTTCTATTCTCGCTTGTACCACAAAAAGTGAAAAGGGTCCCAGTCTAGTAAAAAAAATTGCCTCTTAAGCGCTAGACATGTGCAAGTGTTGAATTTTCACGTTCAGTTTTATTGTCCATGCAGTGAGACTCTGGAATCAGTTACAAACCAATGTTAAACTTGCTCCGTCCTTGGCATGCTTTAAGAAGCGACTGAAAAAAACTCTTGATTTCTAGTCAGTAAAATAACGTGTTTCATTCCTGATTTTTTTTCCTTTCCTCTCCACCATCTCTTCCTTTTACTCTGATTGATGATATCTCACTTTATATGAAAAGGAATGTTCGGGTGATTGTCCGTCTTTGTGAGGTTTAAAAGTGTATGCTCACACGTATGTGTTCATAAATTTCGCGGGGATGGATAGTCATTTGAATGGTTTATGCGACCATGGAACTTTCTTAATTTTATTTTGTCTGGTTGGTGGGAAGAGATTGCCGCCTAGATTGTATTTGCAATAAAAATTTAAATAAATAAATAATTTTGTCAACACGTCGAAATATGAATTGCAAGATTCTTGCCTACAACTCGATACACACATAACATAACTCCTTTTCACTGTTGGGGTAGTCAGAAAGGACATAGCACCATACTTTCCTATTTTAACATATATATTTCGACTCCTCCTGTTCCATACCAATCCTACGATGACTCTTGATTCTTACATTTCATTTTTTCAAAATAATGGCTTGATCCAACCATACATTAATTCATCTTCCTCATCACATTTGCACTGTATATTTGTTTTGTTAGTCTTTCTTCATTCGTTCTACGTGCCTATACGATCTCACAGCGTTCCTCTTCATCTCACTCAACACATCAACCTTTAGTTCACATTCATCCCTAATCCCTTTAATTCATGTTCAGTCTTGAATTGTCACCCAATATATTCTTCCGGCGCAGACATTTAAAAAGCATTTATTCAATCCCCTTAAGTTTTTTCCACGTCTAAGTTTTATTTCCATACATAAGAGTTGGTGTTAAATGCTGTTGTGAACGATCTTAGCATATTTCCATACATAAGAGTTGATTTTAAATGCTGTTGTGAACAATCTTAGCATATTTCCATACATAAGGGTTGGTGTTTAATGCAGTTGCGAACGATTTTAGCATATTCCCATACATAAGAGTTGGTGTTAAATTATGTTGCAAACGATCTTAGCATATTTCCATATATAAGAGTAGGTGTTAAATGCTGTTGTGAACGATCTTAGCATATTTCCATACATAAGAATTTGTGTTAAATGCTGTTGTGAACGATCTTAGCATATTTCCATACATAAAAGTTGTTGTTAAATGCTGTTGTGAACAATCTTAGCATATTTCCAAACATAAGAGTTGGTGTTAAATTCTGTTGTGAACGATCTTAGCATATTTCCATACATAAGAGTTGATTTTAAATGCTGTTGTGAACGATCTTAGCATATTTCCATACATAAGAGTTTGTGTTTAATGCTGTTGCGAACGATTTTATCATATTTCCATACATAAGAGTTGGTGTTAAATGCTGTTGCGAACGATCTTAGCATATTTCCATACATAAGGTTGGTGTTAAATTATGTTGCAAACGATCTTAGCATATTTCCATATATAAGAGTAGGTGTTAAATGCTGTTGTGAACGATCTTAGCATATTTCCATACATACGAGTTGGTGTTAAATGCTGTTGTGAACGATCTTAGCATATTTCTATACATAATAGTTTGTGTTAAATGCTGTTGTGAACGATCTTAGCATATTTCCATACATAAGAGTTGGTGTTAAATGCTGTTGTGAACGATCTTCGCATATTTTGATACTGTTCGGTTAGCGAATATATTAGCAGCACAAGGGTTCTTCAAATAGCCAAAGTTGATAGAGAGTTGCTTACTTATATGTTATTAAAATCCGAAAGGTGTCCTACTTGGGTCATGTACTTAGAGGAGCAAAGTACAAATTACGGCACCTGATCATACAAGGCAAAATAGAGGGTCGAAGAGGTGTTGGCAGGAGGCAAACCTCCTGGCTGCACAATGTACACGATTGGACTGGTATAAGGAGCGTCGGGAATTTTTTCGGTCTGCCGGGGAAAAAGATGCCTACTTTCAGGTGATATTCAACGTTGGGGAGACCTGACATGACACTGGGAAGAAGAAGAGAATATATGTTTTATCACCTCATTGACATTGTTTCATTTCACAACACGATGTTCAATATCCCTCTTAACTGTTCCATCATCTGAGAAAATACAATTCAAATCGCAATTTTTTTTCAATCACTTCATTTCGTATTCTATCAAACATTGTCTATTCGTGTACTCTTCTCAATATGCACATTTCTTCAGCATTTACCCATTTATTCCTTTCAGTTCATCCACGTCCATATTTTACTCCCATACATTAATGTTGATATTAAAATACTATTGTGCACTGTCATAATACATGTCAAGTCCAGTGATTTAAAAACCCGTAAATCGATTAATGGGACCAAAGACAATGGTGCCTCTTGGCTACGCTCTCTTCAACATATCTACAACACCAGTTGAGATGTTCCGAGAGATACCAATCTTGATAATGAAAATAATGAAAAAAATATACAGACATTTAATGTAGAACGTCTGGTCACCTTATTTCTAGTGCGGTTTATCGGGACGTCATCAAAAAGTATTTTTTTTACAAAAAAAATAAACTTGCATAAAAAATCTGTGTTGCGTGTGTGAAAAATCAGTAAGGGTTAGTTTAGTTTATGGGTGTCGCGTCAGCCATTCTTTATAGCATTTTTAATACATGTTATTAAAATTGCACAACGAGTCACTATAAATTGGATTTAATCAAAATGCAAAATTATTATAGTCTTTAAAGATTTTATGCATTTGAATTTGATGTCTTTAAATTTCATTGTAAATACATTTTACAAAAACACTGTACATATCGTTATACCGTTTCCTTGTTTGTATCATCGTTGTTGATGGGCCTCGTCTGGATAGTCATTTGATTTATTTATGCGACCATGTAACTTGCTTAATTTACTTTTATCTCGTTGGTTGGAAGATATTGCCGCCTGGCAATACGTCCACCAGATAGTATTTGTAATAAAAGTGTTAAATAAATAAATAAAAAAAGATGGCAGGGACAGCGAACAAGGTAAACGGAGCTTTAAATATAATAATGCAAAATCCTAATTTATTGGGACACGACAGATGAAAGGCAACAACGCCTGATCCATATAAATTGTATAATATGTTTACATTAAAATACCTACTGTTTTTTCATAATTTATGTATTTATAAAATAATACCTATACACACATAAATAAAATATACAACAATCGCGCTATACAAAAAGAAGCAAAGAAGAAGACAGAAGAACGATAAACTGTGTAGATACGTTCACTAAGAAAAACGTGTGGTCTGTCAATGTATGAAAAAAGGCGGGATGAACATATTTGAAATGAATCCATGGATGTTTTAAACAAGTTGAATATAAAAGATTTAAGATGGTTTGAAAATGCCAACGGAATGAATGATTAAGCGAGTATACAAGTGAGAAGTGTAAGGTGTGCGTGAAAGAGGTAAACTGAAGAAAACATGGGTGGTCAAATGAAAAGAATTTGTAACAAGGTATAGGGAAACTATGAATAACAGAAGATGAAATATGACGAGATGTATGAATATGGAGGAGGCGAAAGTTGCGTGCTATGCTAGAAAAAATTGGAGATATGTTATCTTCGCCTACCCCTTAACCCTTACAGGCGCAGGTAAACTTCACTTATTTTTACTCAGGCTGCACAAAAAATAAAAAGTCAAGTTTCTCATTATTTTTTTTAATGTGTTTGAAAATTGATACATACAAATGCTAAATTAACATATTTCCACTTCCTCGGTAGGTCAAGGAACTCCTGGTGAGGTGGTACAACTTATGTACCACTAGTCCATATTTCCACTAGTACTTCTAATGTACCACCAAATAATGCCGAAATACATCCAAGTAAAATTAATTTTAAACCTAAATAAAAATTGACCACAATTACTGAAGTAAATTTTATCACAACACAACTATTTTTTATTGAAATTTAATACAAATATATAACGTTTTCTTTTATTCGCACAAGTCGGCACACCGAGAACAACTAACTGTCAATAATATTAGAAGCTAAATGAATTTGAACAGGACCAGATATGCAGCTGTGCAGATATGAGTCATAATTATTATATTATACGAAGTGGTACATAATCCGAGTGACCGTGCAGCAATAGAGAGAGGTTTAATAAGTGGTACATTGCGTATACCACTGTGCAGTACAGCGTCAAAAAAAGGTGGTACATAACGTGTACCACTAAGCCTCTAAGGGTTAAGGAACACGTCGTGATAATATGTATCATGTATGTTTTATGGTATACATAATATACTTGAATGTAATGTTTTATGATATATTATACATAATACACTTGAATGTAATGTTTTATGAGATACATAATACACTTGTAATTCTTACTTAAATTTGTTTTTACATTAATTTGAGTTATAATTGTATTTTAATTTCATCTCATATTGTATGGTATATTATAATATAACATACAATATTTGTTCAATATCTAGTTTTCATCGTTTCATGTCCTGCTTGAAAGTCATTAATGAATGTTTTTTAATACATACTCGTACATACCCCTCTGGCCTTGATGGGGTAGTCAGAGAATACTGAGCGTTAGACCTTCCAATCTCGACACACATCCTTCACCTCTTTTAAATCCATGCAACTTGTATTATTTATTTGGTTTTCTACGCTTCTTTCTTTCAAAATAAAATTCAGTTGATCTAACTATACTTTCCTAGGTCGTCGATTCGAGCGCCGTGCTGAACTACTCCCTTCGAATGACACAGGAATTTTCGTCGTCTAGTATTTAGGGGTATAATGATAGCTATGACTTCGGTCATATTTATTCTATCAAAAAGGGGAAAAAAGAGAGAAACGTGCTGGTGTGTTCCCATTGTCTCACTTCGATTTGCTATCGGATCCAGTACAGTGGTGTGATCGGTGAATTTGCTGGTGTGCAACGGTGCACCCTCTCAAAACAAAAAATAACGATACAGCTTCGCTTTCCAACTGACTTGACGCAGGAATACCGAGAGGATCCTCGACTACGAGGTTCAGCAATCAGTGATGATAACTTTCTTATAATTTTTTTTCTAATCACGCGTAATATTTTGCACTTTATTTTTAAATGTTTATTAAAAAGTGTTAAAATTTGAAATATTATTTTTATTGTATTCATGCTTCATTGTATTGTTTTGTTTAACACTTCTATTGTACACAGTAAAACTTGGTGGGCTTATTGCCATGTGGTATATTTTTTTAGTCAGTGTTCTAACAAGAATTATCCATGCAGTGCGACTCTGGAATCCATACAGGATTAGTAGTCCATGCAGTGAGACTCTGGAATCAGTTACAAACCAATATAAGACTCGCTCCGTCCTTGGCATGCTTTAAGAAACGACTGAAAAACCTCTTAATTTCTATTCAATAAAATAACGTGTTTCATTCCTGATTTTTCTTTTCCTTTCCTCTCCACCATCCATTCCTTTTCTTTTGATTGGTGATATCTCACTTTATATGAAAAAGAATGTTCGGGTGATTGTCCGTCTTTGTGGGGTTCGTGGGCATGTGCTCACGTATATGTTTATGGATTTCGTGGGGATGGATAGTCATTTGAATGATTTATACTTCATTTACTTTTGTTTGCTTGGTTGGAAGAGATTTCCGCCTGACAATAAGGCCACCAAATTGTATTTGCAATAAAAGTGTTAAATAAATAAGAATTATTGATCCTGTAATATCCGGGCTGGACGGCAGACGTCTAATTCACGGATATATTAATAAATATCCTTGTATTCTATAAAAAAACCTGTCTCCTTACCAACAAGAACACGGAGGCAATATAATATCGAAGAATACTTTTAGTAATGGTAAAAAAAAAAAGAAATTTAACCAGGTAATGATATAAAATAAGAAGGAAAAACATCCAGGTGGCAATTAACCTATCCCATCCTAATGTGTTATACACGGACGTAAGTACATCATATTTTATATTAAATTACTCAATGTGTTATACACGGACGTAAGTACAACCTATTTTATATTAAATTACCTAATGTGTTATACACGGACGTAAGTACAACCTATTTTATATTAAATAATCTAATGTGTTAAACACGGACGTAAGTACAACCTATTTTATATTAAACTAACTAATGTGTTATACACGGACGTTAGTACAGCTTTATTATATTAAATTACCTAATATGTTATACACGGACGTAAGTACAACCTATTTTATTTTAAAGAATCTTATATGTTCTACACGGACGTAAGTACAGTCTATTTTATATTAAATTAACTAATGTGCTATACACGGACGTAAGTACAGCTTTATTATATTAAATAACCTAATGTGTTATGCACCGACGTAAGGACGGCCTATTTTATATTAAATTACCTAATGTGTTATACACGGACGTAATAACATCCTATTTTATATTAAATAATCTAATGTGTTATACACGGACGTAAGTACAGCCTACTTTATATTAAATTAACTAATGTGCTATACACGGACGTAAGTACAGCTTTAAATATCCTCAGTGAGATACAGGCAAAAGCCTAGTTTACCGGGGATACGACAAATGAAAGGCAGCAAACCCAGATTCATTTAAATTATATGTCCAAATCAAATCACCTGTTGTTTTTTCACAAATTTTGTATATTTCTTGTCATGTGTAATAATAATAAATAAATAAATTATATTAAATTACCTAATGTGTTATGCACGGACGTAAGGACAGCCTATTTTATATTAAATTACCTAATGTGTTATACACGGACGTAAGAACATCCTATTTTATATTAAATTACCTAATGTGTCATACACGGGCGTAAGTACAGCCTGTTTTAAATATAAAATATTCTGTACTTACGTCCGTGTATAACACATTACGAGTATGTAATCAACCCAAACTAGGATGATTTGTGTCACCAAATTTAATTCATTATGCAAGTATATAAGTCAATAAAATAAAAGTAATTTAAAAAAAAAAGCAATTCTAGACAATTTGGTTTCAACTGATTTAGCTTAAAAAATGTAACAGTCGATCTATTAGTGGAAAAGTTCCACGAAGAAAGAAGAAACGCAATATTCATTGGACGCGGTGAAGATACGGCTTTTATTGAATCAAATCTGTCTCACAAAGGACAGACAAATAATACTTA
Organism: Odontocerum albicorne; assembly: GCA_949825065.1. Taxonomy (NCBI): domain Eukaryota; kingdom Metazoa; phylum Arthropoda; class Insecta; order Trichoptera; family Odontoceridae; genus Odontocerum; species Odontocerum albicorne. The sequence continues at coordinate 21,787,703 of OX463864.1, forward strand.
GTTATTATATAAAATTGATTACTATGCCATAGTTAGAACTTTTTTATTTTCAAATATCATTTGACAGCTGTCACTTTCTTATATCATGATAAGACATAAAATAATAATGGCAAATAGTAAAAAGACGTCCTGACTGTTGAACGATAAAATATAAATATTAAAACTAGAAAGCAGTTTATTATGAGTGAGAAAGCTTGATGCCTCTAACATTTATAATATTAATGCTTAATTATTAAATTCACATATCAATTTATACAGTTGATATGTAAATAAACGGTTTAAAATAGTTAATATAAAGTGCTTTGTCAATGAGATATAAACTCAGTTCTTAGTTTACATACGAATAATTCTGCAATAAATTATTAAAGTTTTCTAGTTTCATTACGTAAAGGGATTTAACTTTTTTTTTATTGAATAAAGTAATATATTGTACAAATATTTGTCAAGGCTATACTTATACACACATCTATTACTTAACATACTACTTATAACTAGATAACAAATTCTTACAGCTAATTATTTAGCAAAAACAAGTCCACTCGTTCAGGCTACTTGTATTCCATCACATTCACTCAGACCTTGGTCCTCTTAGCTAATACTGTAGGTGGACTAGTCAGGCAACAGATAATGCTTCGGGAGCCTGTGCTTATAACGGAAGGGTAGGTCGGATTTACTCTCGTAAGTCCCTAGGGCAGCGACTAAGGGATTGCTGTGATTTTGTTGACTTTTTAATTGTATTGTTAAAAACATCCTTAAAATCTTAGTTTTTTTATTTGAAAGATAGCATTTATATTTATTATAGACTTATTATATGGTTCAAAATGATAAGATAGCTGCAGATGTTAAAAGGAAGACACGATTGCGTCAATCGCAATAAGTAAGCGAGACGACAACATAAATCAGCACAATGACATGCACAACATCATGTTGAAAGGAAGAGACGATCGCGTCAATCGCAACAAGTAACCGATACGGTTAAATAAATCAACGCAAAGACAAGCACAGCGTCATATTAAAAGGAAGAGACGATCGGGTCAATCACAACAAGTAAACAAGGTGGCAACATAAATCAACGCAAAGACAAGCACAGCGTCATATTAAAAGGAAGAGACGATCGCGTCAATCACAAGTAAGCGAGGTGGCAACATAAATCAGCACAAATACAAGCACAGCGTCATATTCAAAGGAAGAGACGATCGTGTCAATCGTAACAAGTAAGCGAGACGGCAACATAAATCAGTACAAAGACAAGCACAGCATCATATTGAAACGAAGAGACGTTTGCGTCAATCACAAGAAGTAAGAGAGATAGCAGCACTAATTAGCATAATGACAGGCACAGCATCATATTGAAAGGAAGAGACGATCGCGTCAATCGCAACAAGTAAGCGAGACGGTAACATAAATCAGCACAGCGTCATATTGAAAGGAAGAGACGATCGCGTCAATCACAACAAGTAAGCGAGACGGCAACGTAAATCAGCACAAAGACAAGCACAGCGTCATATTGAAAGGAAGAGACGATCGCGTCAATCGCAACAAGTAAGCGAAACGGCAACATAAATCAGCACAAAGACAAGCACAGCGTCATATTGAAACGAAGAACCGTTTGCGTCAATCGCAACAAGTAAGAGAGATAGCAACACTAATTAGCATAATGACAGGCACAGCATCATATTGAGAGGAAGAGACGATCGCGTCAATCACAACAAGTAAGCGAGACAGCAACGTAAATCAGCACAATAACGAGCACAGCGTCAAATTGAAAACAACATATTTACTGACGGGTTATCACGTGTTTTATTGTAAAGCAATTTCTAAATGAACAAATGAATTTGCACAACAGAATTGCAAAACAATGCACAAAAATAAACGGCTTCGCTTCTATTTCCGTATTATTACTCCAGACTCAAAATGGCCGTTCGCCTACTCCACTATAAGTACCACACTCCACACTATCGTGCACCTTGTAGAAAAATCAATGAAGACCAATATCTGCAGCAATTTCAACCTTATCCACAAATGCGAAAGGGTTACATTTCAGTAAAATAGTGATAGAAGCAATCTCTTTTTATAAACACAATTTGATCTTTATATATACGTTGTATAAAGGTTATATTCCGATGAACGTTTTTGGCTCTATCAAAGTACAGGGGCGGCACGCGACCATCCGCAAATTGATATTTTATTTTTTCTATTTATAACCAGGTTTGCCGAATTGTTGCACACCACTTTTATATTGAACTAGGGTGACTATGGAGAATTATTTAACGGGAATTATTGACAGTATTTTAGTTCTAACTATGATTTATGGTAGTGAAACGTAGTCGTATAAAAATACTGAAAAAAAAAAACGAATGCGTGTGCTTAGAACAATATGTATGACAGAATATGGGTGATAATGTATGACAGAATATTGAATGAAGTCTATCTATCCTGTCGTGGTAGCTCATGACTGAGTATCACGACTCCCACGATAACTTCTGACGACTTTTCTCCATCCATCCCTGCACTCTACGGCTCAAATGACTTTGTTACAGATAGTTATGTCCTGTCTCGCACTTGGCTAGTCTAACGCATTGGGTTTCTTTCTCTTGTGCGTTGTTCTTCCACGCCTCCGGTAACTACAACTATGTCCAAACTATCTCCTTGACCACGAAGACTGTGCCGAAAGAATCAGAGGACTTGTCGAAGGCATATTGTTAACAATCAGAATGAAGTGTTTAAGGATTGGTGTGGTTTATGCATTGAGTAATATGACGAAGAGTACTGTGAGATAGTTTGTCGAAAGAAGGAAATATAAGACGTCAGAGAAATTGTAAAAGTTGCACAAGTCAGTGAATGGATGTAGAGAAAGCGAAAGATATGTCTCGAGATGAGAAGGTGTAGCGATGTGTCTTCTCTATCTACACTGTTAGGGAAATGACGTGATGGTGTGTATGTATGTAGTTATTGATGGTAACATTGATTATTTACTCTTTAGTACCCTTAGTCGGCAACCGTGGTATAAAAGTTAGCATTCACGTTAAGTAACCGGGCGACCTAGGTTCGATTTCTGGTGAGTTCATTCCCACTGAGAGATTTTTTTCTTATACTGTTTTTAAACGAAATCTATGCTTTTTTCCATCGTATAAAAATTGCCAAATCTTAAAGTTTATATATTGGGTGTTAACATAAGTTGTGTCCGTATTTTTCAAATTTAAAAATGAGTATCAAAAATAAAACAAAATGGTAAATCTTATACGTCATTCGAAAGAAAATGTTCTGCTCTACAAGATACTGTGTTTGCTTTTACGTTATATATATTATTTTATTTGATTACAAGTCTTCAAAATGGAATTTCAAGTAGACGAAAGTGAGCATTTTCGACACCTTCTGTTCGCGTTCAATCGAGGGAATAACGCTGCTCGCGATATTTGCGAATTGTACGGTAAAGATACTACAAATAAAAGGACAGCTCGTCGATGGTTTTTGCGTTTCAAAAACGGTAATTTCGACCTGAAAGACATGTAGCGTTCCGGACGACCAGTGGACTTCGATGAGGACCGCTAAACCATATTATTCATGAACATCCCCTTCAAACCACCGTAGAAATGGCTGAGCAGATGAATTGTAGTCACATGACTGTATACTGCCATCTACCATCTGTCCTTTCATTCATAGCATCTTCGAATGAACGCGAACAGAAGGTGTCGTAAATGCTCACTTTCGTCTACTTGACATTCCATTTTCAAGGCTTGTAATCAAATAAAATAATATATGTAACGTAAAAACAAACACAATATCTTGTAGAGCAGAAAATTTTCTTTCGAATGACTTTTACCATTTACCATTTCGTTTTACTTTTGGTGCTCATTTTGAAATTGGAAAAAAACGGACACAACTTATGTTAACACCTAATATAAAACATTGCCTTACAAAAAAACTGCAGCAGATTTAACCTGCCTATCGTCTTAGAACTTTAATCTAATTGCCATCGGAACTTTTGGATTGATTTGCCAAGACTATGCACTTGCTTTATAAAGCACAACAGTTTTCATACAATAAAGCAAAACATGAACAGGCATCGTCTTTCAAGATGTCGGACAATCTTACTCAATCACGAGAGATGGCTTATCGTATTGGCACAGTTTAATAACATAGAGCTACTCTAAGGGTGTTGAAAAATACTATTTTAAGAGATTTTAATAATACTAGATTCAAGATTATTTTCCGTGATAAAAAGGAGAGAAATATGTAGTAGAAATAAGAGTCCTATGTAGAAATAATGGTGTACGGCACCGGTACAAAGACTGTAACAATAGGTGGATGGCTGCTGTGCAATGCTCGGAGAATTCAGCTCACGTTCAGAGACATAGATCGGTGATAGCAGCAGGGTGAGAAGAGATTCCTCTTTAGCAGGTAGTAGATGGTCGCAAGTAAAAGACAGTAGACAGAGTGAACTGAGAGTTATTTTTTTACGTTTGGCGCTCCTTATGTGTAGCCAATCGTTCATCGCAAGCGCTTGTTTCTACCCGTGCATGCCACCATAACTTGCGAAATATCACAATTCTCGCAAGTTTTTTGCATGCATGGGCCGGCCGACTTTTGATACTGTCTCGCGATGGCCGCGCATGAAGAACATTTCAGTTACAGTCGTGACATTGCATGGACTCCAACAAACATAAAATTTTCATACAAATCATCAAAAAATATACGAGTACATCAAAATACCAAATAACATCAAAATATTATATCATAAAAGTATCAAATAACAAACAGGAAAACAAAAACATCATATGTGTTGGCTGACACATACGTCCGATACAAATGGAAACATGTATAGATGATAAAATAAGTAATACGGATATCAGAAAAGAATGCGGACTTAAAAAAGGGCTTAATTAAGATGAATAAAGAAACATTTAGATAGTTCGGTCTCTTGGAACGTGACAGTGAAGAAATATTAACGAATACGAGTTGTAAAAAACATAAGTGTGGAAAGATTGGTGAAGAACAGAAGTGGTAAGATCAAATTCTGAAAGAAGCAAGAGTAAAAAAAGAGGAAATGCATGAAAAGATGTACGAAAAAGATAAAAGCAACAGCTTTATGTCAGGACACAATAAAAAAGCTCTTCCTGACTACACAAAAAGTCAAGCCCTTAAATATATTTTGCACATTTATTTCAATCCTCAAAACATAAATTGTTAATTGATTTATTAACATGACTAGTATTTAGTAGAAGAAAAATAGACTGTGTGACTAGTATATCAGGAAAAAAAGACCATCTAGTACAATAAAAACTAGACCAACCAAAAAAACAGGTGATTTAAAGTGGACACTAGTTATTAAATTTAGTAGAACAGTTTCCGTTCTGATATTTTTTTGCAAACCAAATTTATTAGAAAAGATAATGTTACGTACATTTAAAAATCAGTCATTAACATTATCTTTTTAACAATCTTTAGGATATCGGTCCTAGACGGAAGAGATGATGAGGATGATTTATTGATAAATAATAAAACACGTTAGATCGCAATGCGGAAGAAGAGTTTTTATTAGTAAACGTAAGTATTTATACTATTTCCGCGTGTGTGCGGGAATGCGAGCAAGATATCCTTCGTCTCGTTTCTGCATTAGCGAAACGATTAATGTTGTATGTAGGTATTATTCAAATACGGAACTGGCGAGACAAGCGTGGTGCGTTCTCTCTCTAGTATGGAATGCGGTCCGCTTGGCTACGGGTTGAATGGCCGGCGTGTGAACTCTGGACTTGTTTATTTAAATTTGTCGAGGAATGCGAAGGTCATTTCATCGGCCATTGCCCGTATGTATGAACGCCCACAGTGTTTTGAGTGTGTGACCGCCACAAATCTATGAGAAAGTATTCAACAGGAGATATGGGTCTATAATTATGTAAATCATCCTTTGAGTCTTCTTTGCGTATCATATTACTGTAATGTATAAATGTTTTCAAGCAGTTTGGAATGTATCGCTTCTAAAGCTTCAATTAATTAGATATTTTCATGGCAATGTTATAATAAATGGTTTGGGTTTGTTTAATCAACGTGGATTAGATCTGATTAGGTTCTCAGGCGCTATTTGGCCTAAGTATTATTTATTTAGTTTACACATGACAAGAAATATACATTATATGCGAAAAAATTACAGGTAATTTAATTTGGACATACAGTTTTAATGAATTTGGGTTTGTTGCCTTTCATTTGTCGTGTCTCAAGTAAACTAGGCTTTTGCCTGTATATCACTGAGGTCATATATCATGAAAAAATAAATCGATTCTTCTTTCCGATTTTTGATTATATAAAACCCCGTTGCAGTCTCATCAACTTGACAAACAGTGACACTCAATTACATATGTATACATCACGCGAATCAAACCCCTCACACTTCATCACTCCAGACAGACGAAAACGTTTATCCCACACCGCACATAATTATATATTGATAGTCGATGTTAATTCCTTTTTTCGACATCAGTATAAGATAAAAGTAACCCTCGGGTCTTCTAGAATGAAAGATTATGCCACGTGTTTTCAGTAGGAGGCAAAAAATATGTCAGCCCCTACCATTTCCATTAATCAGGTCCTGTCTTGCCACGAGTATGTAGCCCCAATGTTTAGACTGCATGCTGTAAGTTCTATACAGACTCACATTTCTCGCAACATATTCATGAAACTACTGTCGTTGTAAATTTCAAATTCGATATCGCTGACTTGACAAATAACTGAGAAATACCATATGAATGAAAAGTTACGCTTTGTGCCAATATACATATTGCAAGTGTGCTCACCCTTACACGAATTATCGGCCAACTAAAATCAAAGGGTTCCAACGTATAAAATTCAAGTGTGTGCGATCAAATTATTCTATTGTGCGCGCATTGCCGGGCCAAAAACTAATTTTTCGATGAAAACTTTAGCAATTTTCATCGACGCGAGTGGAAACCTATGCTACTCAATTAAAAAATATGAATTTTATTACTTTTATTAAAAACAGTAAACTTTGTTTATAGCGGATACTAAAAACGGACGTTTAAGTTATTTTATTCAGGTTATTTTACTGTTTTTTAATAATTAAATTTGTATTTTTCTTGATTCTCATTGATATGTGTTTTTTTAGTGTTGTAATATATATTGATGATTTCATGCGATGTGTATGTTTTGATTTATTATATTTCTTTGAAATCGATGATATTTTATATTTTGTTTAATAAATGTTGCTATGATTTATAAATGATACTTAAGTGTGGTATACTCGTATGTTTTCATCAAATAAATAAATCATGAAATTTAAAAATATTCGAATCGACAATTTATTTATTAATTTGATAAAGCTGAAATATATAGTTAAGCCCGGAGTTCACGCATTCGTGGAAGCCTAGGTGTTACAGACATCAACAGCAAGATGGAGGAGAGGCGATTGAGATGGTATGGGCACGTTGGGCGCAGAGCACCCGATCACATTGTGAACCAGGCAATCTCCATGGATCTTCCTCGACTGACAACCAGAAGAAGACCAAAGAATTCATGGGTGGTGCAAAAAGACAACCTGATGCTGAGGCAAGGCCTGGGAACGTAGTCCGGGACAGAAGAGCATACAACGTGAGGACGAGGAGAGCTGACCCCAACAGTCTTCGCAGACAGGGAGTTGGGATGGAGCCAGGGAGAAGAAGAAAAATATATAGTTAAACTCAGATACAAACAAAGCTTAAAAAATTATATACAGTAACAAAAATTTAAAAAACAATAAATGAGAAGTATAGTACCCGGCGGCAAGTAATACACATCGGGCTTAAGAAAGAGACTGTCGCTTTGTAGAGCGTCGTCTCTGTTGCACGGAGACGACGGCGTATCGTGCGACAGAGACGATGCTCTACAAAGCGACAGTCTCTTTTTTAAGCTCGATGTATATTACTTACCGCCGGGTACTATAATTGTTATGCCAAAACAACTAACTCCCATTACTAAGAAAGTTGGAGATGTCAATATCTGAAATAAATATTGGAGATATCAATATCTGAAATAAATGTTGGAGATGTCAATATCTGATGTCAAATTTGTATGGGACAGCCCATAAACATTACACGAGTCCATTTATAAAATAATTGAGTATTGAATTAACACGAAAAAATGCACTGTTAAAAACAATCTTTGGGTATGCGTATCGCACCAAATATTCTTTTATTTCATGATATTTCAGATGCGAAGAATTAAGCTCAGTTTTAGCGTTTGTTTAAGTTTCTTAATGTAAAAACAAAAATATAAAAAAAAACAGTTAATATGTAATATTCACACTAATAAAAGGTCAATTTATACGTCATTTAGGGAGCAGAGTCTCCTCAAGGGCGCTCTAACTCGGCATTTAAAACCCACTCTTATTGACCGATTAAAAACTATAACAAAATACTAATAAAAATTATAAAATAAGTTGAGTGTAATTATAGAGAGTTGGCTGCTTATTCCTCATCGAATAGGTTAAGTTAGGTTAGGTTAGATTAGGTTAGGTTAGGTTAGGTTAGGTTAGGTTAGGTAAGGTTAGGTTAGGTAAGGTTAGATAACGTTAGGTTAGGTTAGGTTAGGTTAAGTTAGATTAGGTTAGGCTACGAGGTAGAAACACGTGTCGCAGAAATTAATGGTTTTAGTGAAATACCAAAGTAAAGTATTAATTTTAAAATATTATTTTATGCCTTCATATAAACCATCACGCCATGTCCCTGTCACAGTAGACAAAGAGGACACTGCGCCAGACTTTCCTATCTCGACATATCCGTCGCTTCTTCCATATCTCATATAACACTCCTACAAATTATCTGACTTTCGATAGAAAAATAATAAATCATACATATGTTTCTTGAAATCAATATAGTTCATAAATAAATATCCTGAAATCACACCTAAAGCTATAAAACGATTGTAAGGATTGGAAGGTGGTGGCTGGGTCTTTATTAGATTGGAAAATTCTTTCCATCCCATTTGTAAAAAAAAAACACATTTTACATTTTTTTCTTTCAAAATATTAGTCATTTGATCTACCCATACTATTCTTGTTCTTTTTCCATCAAACCTTCACATTTGCACTAAATATTTGTTTTGTTTGTCTTTTTTTATTTATCTGTTATACATGTCCAGCCCATCTAAGAGTATTCTTTTCCATCTATTCTTATATGGAATTCCACAAAGTCAAAACATGTGATACATTAAAAATTAATAAATCGTCTGGATAGTTTTCCGCCCAGCGTAATAATATTATGCATTATATATATACCCCAGCATGTGGACAATCAGATGCGAAAATGGAACGGCAATCAGTGTCAACCCCTACCAACTCAGCCCACCCCAGCTAATGTCCTCGCCAACACTAATTTGGCAACCAAGCCTGATGGAACCAACCGAGCCTCATTTTCAATTATACTTTATCAAAATTACCAGTTATATAGGTGATTACACTCCGGGAGTACAAGAAATTACCAGTTATATAGGTGGTTACACTCCGGGAGTACAAGAAATTACCAGTTATATAGGTGGTTACACTCCGGGAGTACAAGAAATGCCTACAAATTGCCACGATTCTACTATACTGAATGAATGGATGTCTATTATCCGTGACAAGCATAATAGAAGGCACGATAAAAAGTAGAAGATCAGGATAATTGCCGTTGGTGCCACCAAAGATGGGTATGCAAACAAATTGGCGATAGACATACTCGTATACTGTTACACAGAGGGCCAAGAGCTTCAGTATTTGCGGTTCGTCTGCTTCTTCTGCGATCTGCCTGCAACAACTAGCAACAGTTCTAAGCTAGTTTCTTTAGTGTATTCTTAATTATCAGTAAGGACGAAGCACATCTGATTGAACCAGGAAGAGCGTTCCAAAGTCGAGCATAGTGAGCCGCAAAGATGATGTATAGAATGATGTCACCAGATTATAAAGACAGTCCATGCTCAGAAAGAAAATTAAATTTTTCACGAAGATACTGAGGTCAGTTTGGATTTTAGAAGACTTCAAAGAATTTCTAAATAATGTGGAGATTTATTCGCTGTATTATTTTTTTAATTTTATTTTACTTTTCATCAACGGTATAACGTACCTTACAAAATTATCAAGAAAAGTAGTGTTTCTTTTACAATATTTACAAAACAATCTTGATTAAAAAAAAAAACAATTTATTACAATCCAACTAAATCAAATGAAAAGACGCTACAAATCATTAAAAAAATACATATGTAAGTAAACAAAATGATTACAGAAAAATATCAATATACATAGTTGATTACACGATACTGGGCCGTCTCCAGTCAGCTGCCCGCACCTTATCATATAAATTTAACATAGATGCGAAAATAATAGTTCAGTACGTTTTCAATATTTCTTTAATTCTGTAATCAACTAGCCTACTGTTTTTTAGCACGATATGCTATGGAAACATACATCGATAGTCTCAGCAAATTGATTTTAAGATATGAAAAATAAATCAATTATGTATTTATAAATAAAGTCGTATACTCGAATCTCGGACAGAAAGTAGAACCAACAAATGTATATCACTAGAACTCCATATAAATACTTGTCCCTCCATAATCTGTCAACAAATAGTATTGCGTTTTTTCGAATTCATATCGAGACATGATGCAAGTCTAGAAAAGACTGTCATGAAAGGCATTTTTTCTGGTTGGAGACCAAGAGGTTGCATCTTCTTGCGTTGGACCGACCAGATCAAGTGTCCGGAGATAGAAATAGGGGAAAAAGTATTGTGCAGGCATTATTATTAAGATATACGGATCTCAGCCATGAGGATGACGGCTGGAAAAAGAAAGAAAGTGAAAGAATATGCAAAATAAATCAATGTTTTGTTTTCGAAAAATACTCAAAAAGAAGGGATGTATAATAAAACAAACCTACTGAAGACCTTTTAAAATAATTGCAATCACCTCCCCTAGCCACACACTCAGGCTCGCTTCATGCATTCTTTATCTAGAGCTTTTAGCCCGCCTAATTATCCCTTTCGCACCCCAGTTGTGTTAAAATATGCAAGCCGTCCGCAGCATAGGCGAGAGGTGCTTAGCAGTTGTATTCAGGACAGCTCGAAATGCTCTGCCGCTGTTACAGCGAGACGAGGATACCAACCTCTCATGAGGGGTGCTCGCATTATGCCCTAAGTTGTGCCTCACGTGGGTCTGGTGAATATTTAACTGTCGGTGGTGCCTTTGATGAAGAGACCACGGAGTCAAGCGTTGTGATTGTGGAAATTAAACACATCTTCTAATTTGTTTAAGTTTATATTTATTTTTTTATTTTATTCTTTGCAACAATTGAAGATTTTTCCAGATAAAATTTAATTTGTAAGTGGATTAGAAAAAACACTCCAAATGAGGCTCTCGGAAAGGAGACAAATATTAAAAGGAGATACTCAATAACATATGTATACATCACGCGAAATCAAACTCCTTACACTTCATCACTCCAGACAGACCAAAAACATTCATCCCACAATATACCGCATATAATCATAAAAATAAAAACAAAAATATGTAAACATACAAACGAAAAACACCACACTCAAGAGCTCACACAAACTTTTTCACAAGTCATTCCTCTTGCAAGCTCAAGTTCTCAAACTCCTGTCGCAATAACAGCCACGCTCCGATCGACTGTCTAAATTGTTTTCCTCGTTATATGCGTATATAGTCCGGGACAGAAGAGCATACAACCTGAGGACGAGGAGAGCTGACCCCAACAGTATTCGCAGACAATGAGTTGGGATGGAGCCAGGGAGAAGTTATATGCGTATATACAGTTATTAATAAGATATGGGACCATCTCAAGACGGCAGCCCGCTCCGCACCATTTCAAGCTACACTCTGGTCATTAATTCAGAAAGAAAATTATGATTGGGTTTTTATCATTACTTGTCTCATGACGCGGTCTTGCTCTAAGTGTAAGACGTATGACAGTACTTAAAGACAATCTTTTTGAGAAATCATATCAGACGTTAAGATTATTTATGAATACTACATACAAAGACTACATTCCACCTAAAGCCAAATGTATTACTGTCATATATCTAAAATATAATAAAGGTTTTTTGTAGTTTGTATTCCCTAGAAAAGTATTCAGCGGTTTTCTTACTAAACAGTTTTTTTCTAAATAAATATTAACATTGACTCCTGTCCATTATTTTAACGATTCTCAGAAATTCTAATCCTAAGAAATGTAATATTTTTTTTATTAAAAAGCTACACGAGTCACATTTACAAAACGTTTTTGCCTTATAATTTCTACCCGTAAAAGGTCAAAATATGAAGCAGATTTAGATGACACAATTTGGATTAAGAAATTCATTAAAAACGGAAGAAGCTATATGTACATTGAATGTTATTTTATATACGTGTTTTGATCAAACAAAATGTGTCTTTGCGTATTTCATTGATTGTGAAAGGCTTCAATTGAGAAATTGATAAATTTTATTATTAGAAGGTGTCAGAAGTGTAAATTGGTCAAGTAAAAACATTAACGCTAGAAATTCAAAGAGGCGTGCGTCAAGGATGTATAATTTTACTACTTCTGTTTAACCTCTGTTCGGCACCGGCACAAAGAACTGTAATATAGGTGGATGACTGCTGAGCAATGCTCGGAGAATTCGGCTCACGTTCAGAGGCGTAGATCGGTAAAAAGGTAGCAGGGTGAAGAGATTCCTCTTAGGAAGGTAGTAGACGGTCTCAAGTAAAACACAGTAGGCAGAGTGAACTGAGAAGGTGATTTATTTGGCTTTTTCGCTTCTTATGTACGGTCAATCGCTCATCGCAAGCGCCTGTTTTCGCCTCTGCCTGCCGTCCCAACTCGCGAAATGTCACAATTTTTGGAAGTTGTGCGCTTGCAGAGGACGGTTGGCTTGCGATATAGTCTCGTTGTGACCGTGCATAAGGTGCAGTCTGTACCGGTAGCTCATGAAGCCTCGCCGCGCTACGTTTTTGCGCCTTCTTCACCGTCTTCTCCAGCATCGTCACCTTATCTTTACCGTCTTCACCATCGTCGCTACACTGAAGCCCCCGGGATGAGCGGGAGGACGCCTAACCTGAACTGCACCACTAGGGCCGCTGACATAAGCGTTCGAATTCCTTTGGAGATAGTCACCATGCCCTACTATGGTTGATTCAAATCTAAAACAAAGGCTCATCGAGCCTAAAAATTCCCCATAAATTATCACACAAATACTTAATATAAGTATACACATATAAATAACACTGCACACACATATGACACAACAGTGGAAAAGGTATTCCCTCAAATCACTGACAAAAGATCTATGGTGCAGTAAAATGCACACGATTTAATTTTTTTATATAAGCCATAGAACTCGTTTCGTTCGTTCGTTCATACGTTCATACGGACCCCAACAAACACATATTTTACATACAAAAATCGCCAAAAATAAAATGTAAAAGTAAATACACATACAAATATTATACATCAAAACAAACCGTGAATTTACATATCAAACTAATTAAGAAAACCAATCAATTATATGTTGTATGATGACGCATACATCCGACGCAACCTCTATTTGGACTAAACAATTTAAAATATATAAAAATAGTTCTGGGTTAAATTTCAAGTTTTAATCTTAGATATTGTAAAGCACCGGCACAAAGACATCGTAGTACCCTGCGTGACTTTAATGAGTCTCGGAGACAGTCAAGAGAAGAGATCCCTTTTTGACTGGTAGAGCTTCGTTGAAATAAAACACAGTATGAAATTCCAGACAAGAATACATCTTGTTCATTTAGCTAATTTTATATATAGCTCATCGCACGTCACAAGCATATCGATCTGACCGCTTTTGCCGCCAGCTTCCCTACTCGTAGCTCCATTGCTTGCCAAGCGGTCATTGCGCGCGGGGATCCCTCGACCTGCTAATTAGCCGGCTTGAACTGACACATTTTCATCCAAGCCATCCGATCCATAATGATGCAATAATGCGAGAGCTACACAAAAGGACGTTTTATAACAATGCAACAATGTTACAAGCAATAATTTTAAAACAATATTTACAGGCAATAATATAAATTTAATTATTAATCTATGCGTCTTCAAAATGTGTGTCTAAGATTCATTTTCAACCTACGAAAGTACGATCATATAACTCCATACCAGAAGGCATTGAACTGGTTGAATGTTAGAAATAAACGCCAAATTCACATACTGTCTCTATTGTATAATATCTTTAACTGTCCCGCCGCACCCTCTTATCTCGCCGAAAAATTTCAGCATCCTTCCAATCATGGATTAGCGCTACACTCAAACAGAGATTATTTATTGGCCTTTCCTTCCACCGCTCCTCTTTACTGTCCATGCAGTGAGACTTTAAAATCAGTTACAAACCAATATAAGACTCGCTCCGTCCTTGGCATGCTTTCAGAAGCGTCTGAAAAAACTCTTAATTTCTAGTCAGTAAAATAAAATGTTTCATTCCTGATTTTTATTTTCCTTTCCACCATCCCTTCCTTTACTTTTAATTGATGATATCTCACTTTACCATATATGAAATGAAACGTTCGGGTGATTGCCCGTCTTTGTGGGGTTCGTGGACATGTGCTCACGTATATGTTTATGGATTTCGTGGGGATGGATAGTCATTTGAATGATTTATGCCACCACGTAACTTGCTTCATTTACTTTTATCTGGTGGGTTGGAAGAGATTGCCGCCTAGCAACAAGCCCTCCAGATTGTATTTGCAATAATAGTGTTAAATATTGTAAATAAATATGTGCCACACACGTCCGACACAGATATATTTTAATAAATACTGAGTTTATAAACAGTCAAAGTGTGTGTATAAATATGTTTTTGAAGCCATGGAATGAAAGTTCTTGAGCAGGTTTGAATAATACTTTGCATGGCCTTGAATTATACCCTGTCTTAAGATCGGAAGAAAATAAATTACCTCTGTCAGCCAAGGACTTCCTCCATCTCTTTTTACCTTTACAGCAGGATGACGGCATCAGCAGGGTTAATAAAGCCCAGATAAACAGAGTAATGAAGTTACTCTCCCCGTTGATCCCCCATATCACGTGTTTAACTCACATTTTACAGCCTTCATTTTTATACCGAAAACAGCCTGCGTGATGGCGGGTGTCGACAACATTTTCTCATTCTCTGGTTAAAATTGTATGAATAATATATTCGGTTTTACTTTACACATTTTTTATTTATATATTTTTAGTTTGTTTACATTAACATCTTCTTCTTCCTGGCACTGTCCCAACTTATCGCCTAGGTAAGCTGCTGGGGTCGACTCTTCTCATTCTCAGGCTGTATGTTCTTCGGTTTTGGGTGTGGCTTTCATTTAGGCCGTTTCTCTGCAGAATTTTGTAGCATTGAGTAATCCAGGAGTTCTTTGGTCTTCCTCTGGACGGCTGTCGAGGAAGATCCACAGACATTGTCTGATTTACCGTATGGTCTGGTGGTCTCCGTTTTATGTGCCCGTACCATCTCAGCTGTCACTCTTCCCGCTTACTATTTATGTCAGTGACCCCCAGGCTACCACGAATGCGTGAGGTTTACATTACCTAAATTGAAGTTTCATGTATTGCATCAATAAATATACGCAAAAATACTATCACGCCATTTTCATGTCGGGGTAAGTTGAGAGGACAAAGTGCAAGCTTCAATATTCTAAAAATCTTCAATATCCAAAAGTGTCGTGAATTTCACATACCAGCAATTTTATGTTATGCTTCATAGATTATGAAAAATTCATTTGATTGTGTAAATGAAAGAAACTGTGACATGTACTTCTTAAGATGGGGTACCAGCAAACTTTGTGAACCTTATTAGGTCACTGCACCAAAATAGTTCAGCGACAGCCAAAGTCATCAATATCAAGTGCAAACCGTTTAAAGGGTAAAAAGGTGCACCATCAACACCAAGTTCAACTCGTTTAAATGGCGAAAAGGTGCACGGCAAGTGGGCATCCTTTTTCCTGATTTGTTAACCCTGTATGAAGAATATATTATGAGGAGAGTTCTTGAAGACAGAGACGACGGGATTGCTATTGGTGGAACAAAGCTCTCAAATCTGAGATGACACGATGTTAATTACCACATCAGAAGAATAAATGGCCACGCTTCTTAAAAAAAGTGGAACACGAGAGCATGCTCTTGGGTATAGACATTAGTAGATCATAAACTAAGCAAACGATAAAAAACATCCTCCAAATAATGTGAATGATGGCCTAGAAAGGGTTACTTTATTTACTTCGATTCTCCAGTATTGTCAACAATAGAGGTGCGAGGCTGAAGTGATAAGAAGAACTGGAATGGCATAAAATGCAATGTCAGAGCTGGAAAATATACAGAAGAACAGAACCATCACAACTAAAATGCGTCTAGTTAAGTCTCTTGTCTTGGCAATATTCACCAGAGTAGATATAGTATTTAAGGATAGCCCAGTCGCGTTAGATCAAATTAGAGACACAACTGGGCTACACTCAACAACTGCCCTCCTAGCCGCGGATTACAGATAGATGGAGAAGAATCGACAGAAGCTATCATTGGAGACACGATGCTCAGTAATGAGCTATACGACAGGATGATGATGATTATTGACAGATTCAAAATAATAACAAACTTTGCATCATAGATACATATACTCGTACCCACATAAGTGCTCTTTACGATTCTGGACTATGCAGACGTTTGTTACTTGGATGTTACAGAGAAACAGTTGGACAAATTACAGCGTCTTTAAAATGTGTGTCTAAGATTTATTTTCAACCTACGAAAGTACGATCATATAACTTCATATCAAAAGACATTGAACTGGTTGAATGTTAGAAATAGACGTCAAATTCACTACTGTCTCTATTGTATAATATCCTTAACTGTACCGCCACCCCCTCTTATCAAGCCGAAAATTTTCAGCGCCTTTCCAATCATGGATTAGCGCTACGCTGAAACAGAGATTGTCTTTCAGCTTTTCCAGTTCACCGCCCCTCCTTTTTTACGTCGTCCTTTACTGTCCGTGCAGTGAGACTCTGGAATCAGTTACAAACCAATTTTAGACTTGGCATGCTTTAAGAAGCGACTGAAAAAACTTAATTTCTAGTCAGTAAAATAACGTGTTTCATTCCTGATTTTTCTTTTCCTTTCCTCTCCACCATCCCTTCCTTTCCTTTTGATTGATGATATCTCACTTATTATGAAAAATAATGTTCGGGCGATTGTCCGTCTTTGTGGGGTTCGTGGGTATATGCTCACGTATGTGTTTATGGATTTCGTTGGGATTGATAGTCATTTAAATGATTTATGCAACCACGTAACTTGTTTCTTTTACTTCTGTCTGGTTGGTTGGAAGATATTGCCGTGTACCAATAAGCCAGCCAGATTGTATTTGCAATAAAAGTGTTAAACAAATAAATAAAAATAAATAAGTTGTAAGGATAAAATGTAGTGATTATTCAATAATTCACCCAACATATCATATCATCAATAGACACACATCCACACACATTTCATTCGACATTTGTATGCTACCTTTTGACCTCGACAGTTTTGTCATACATGAATCATTTAATTAATTTCTAAATTATAAAATACAAAAACTGTTATCTTAATGAAACTGAAAAATGTTTTTGATCCATGGATAACAGAACAGAAGGATCTTGAAGTAAACATGAAAATAAACATACTTTAATTTGTTACAACCGTGCCCTAAGGTAACTCCGTGCTTTCAGCTCTGTCATACGATAGGCCCTTCGCATATACGATTTAATTAATTACATTTATTAAACATTTACAAGGTATCTTGTACAGCCTCCACCTCTTCTTAAATACGGAGGATTACAAAAAAAATAAAGTAATTAATTCTTAGAATCGAATAAAACAAAATGAAGGGAAAAAAAGCCATCTTTATTACGAATTCATGACTTGAGACAGTAAATTCTTTACTAAGAAGTAAATATACACAATTACGCCATTTCCCTGTCGGGGTAAATAGAGAAAACAGAACGCTGAACTTTCCAATCTTAACCCACATATTTCATATTCATACATTATCTAATATGACTACAATTTGTCTGACTTCTTGCATTTTCTTCTTTAAAAGTATCATTCACTTGACCTGACCATACGTTCGTTGGTCTTTCTCTAACACGCATTTCATTCACATTAAAACTGTATTTTAATTTTTTAAGTGTTTCTTAATGTATTCGTTCTACATGCACCAATCATCTCATAGTGCTCTTCTTCATCTTATTGAACACATCTTTATTGTTTGCTGACGACTTGAAATTTTCCAAAAAGATTAATTTACTGTACGACTCTGTACAGTTACAACAGGACCCAGACTCTTTAGTCTCCTGGAGTGAGCAAAATCATCTCCTTCTTCTCCCTGGCTCCATCCCAACTCACTGTCTGCGAAGACTGTTGGGGTCAGCTCTCCTCGTCCTCAGATTGTATGCTCTTCTGTCCCGGACTACGTCCCCCAGGCCGTGCCTCAGCATCAGGTTATCTTTTTGCACTACCTATGAATTCTTTGGTCTTCCTCTGGTTGTTATTCGAGGAAGATCCATGGAGATTGCTTGGTTCACAATGTGATCGGGTATTCTACGTCCAACGAACCCATACCATCTCAATCGCCTCTCCTCCATCTTGCTGTTGATGTATGTAGCACCTAGGCTTCCACGAATGCGTGAGCTTTTTATTTTGTCTCTTAGAGACACACCAGCTGACCATATCAGCATGCACATTTCTAAGATGGTCAGCTGGCGTATCCCTAAGAGACAAAATAAAAAGCTCACGCATTCGTGGAAGCCTGTTCAATATAAATACATCTGTATGTGTATCTTATAGTAGATGGATAAACAGGGGGTAGCATTAATCAGAGTTTCTGAATTAAAAGATTTGGGCGTAACCTTTGATATCGGACTTACGTTCATTAACCATGTCTCACGTTTGGTGTCAGTCTGTTACAAACTACTCGGTTTTAAAATGAGAATACCAAAATAATTTAACAGAACTAAATTATAATATGTATCTACAGTTTAGACTCCTCATCAGCTTAAATATAAAAACAACACAGAACAAATCAGTTACTCAGATATCTATGGTACAGAATAAAGGGCAATTACTCAAAATATGCTCACCATGTCGAACTTCTCACGGTGTGTAACTATAGAAGCCTCGAAACAAGAAGGCAAGAATCCATTGCGATATTCCTACTGAAGGTTTATCAAGGTTGCTTTAACTGCCCCGCGATTCTAGAAGCACAAAGTTTATATGTACCTAATAAATATAGCCGTGCAAGGAATCACCCTCTGTTCTACATACCAACTTACAGGACAAATAGCATGGCTAAACACTCAGTCACGCGTGATATAGATATATTGAACCAACTGAATGACACTGTGAATATATTTTCGGCACCGCCTAGCAGTATGAGAAGAATCCTGGCTGATATTCTTCCTGACGAATAAACTTACTCTAGAAGCCGACCCTCTTTGTGTAACAGGAGAAATCCGTGCAAAGTGGATATAAAAATCTGGCTTAAGTTCACATTCCCCTCCCTCCATTCATTACATTACGCTTTCTATCATACATTGCCACTCTTCGTATTCTTCTCAGCTTTTCATGTATAATTGAATATTTTGAATGAAATAAATGTTAAAAAATAGAAACCGTAGTATGAGAAGGCATATTGTCGTTCTGGCGTTTTGTCTTATCGGCCTACCTCAACAAGGAAACGACGTGATGGTGTTTATGTATGTATGTACCATACAAATGAATAAAATACAATACTTTAGGAAATATTTCGGCTTTTACTTTGTGGATTTCCATAAAAGAATAATTTACATCAAATTATTGTGTTATTTCACCAATTATATAACTTCTCGCTACACGTGTTTTTAGCTTCTATCACGAGGCTTTCTTTATCTGGAGCACGTGTAGCGGGATAAATATAAGTTGTGAAATAAAGCTATTTGTCTATATTTTGAAATATAATAAATCTAAGACGATGTTAGATAATAGAAAAAAAATATCTTAAATGACGTTAGCATGAATAAGTGAAAATTCTTTCAGAATACTTTACAAAAAAGATTAATCATGAAAAAGGTTTTCAACGAACGTTATTAGAACTCATTTTCCCAGGCAGTAAACTAGGTCGTGTTTCTTTATTCATTACGCTATATTTTTCTATCACTACAGGCAAATTTGATCTCGCAGATAACTTCCCCCATACCCACTGAAAAAGCTCAAAAATTGAGATTTCAATAGACTCCGCTTATAAGAATCACGCGACTCACAACGATACTATACATAACATTTTATAAAATAATCGAAAAATTATATACAAAAAAAGCAGTTAACATTTCGAACAGGATTTAAATAACGTGTACTCGTATATACGAGTATGTATTTATTTGTTTAACACTTTTATTGCAAATACAATCTGGCGGGATTATTGCCAGGCGGCAATCTCTTCCAACCAACCAGACAAAAGTAAATGAAGCAAGTTACGTGGTCCCATAAATCATTCAAACGACTATTCATCCCCACGAAATCCACAAACATATACGTGAGCACATGCCCACCAACCCCACAATGACGGACAATCACCCGAACATTATTTTTTATATAAAGTGAGATATCATCAATCCAAAGGAAAGGAAGCGATGGTGGAGAGGAAAGGAAAAAAACAAATCAGGAATAAAACACGTTATTTTACTGACTAGAAATTAAGAGTTTTTTCAGTCGCTTCTTAAAGCATGCCGAGGACTGAGCGAGTCTTATATTGGTTTGTAACTGTTATAAGACTCGCTCCGTATGTACAAGTACCCGGCGGTAAGTAATACACATCGGGCTTAAGAAAGAGACTGTCGGCCATAATCGGCTAACTTCGGCTTTGTAGAGCGTCGTCTCTGTCATTCATACACGTATTCCGTCACGATTTGTGAGTCGTTGTCAAGCGTTCTAGGGAGTGGTATGATTAACAGAGACGCCGCTCTACAAAACCGAAGTTAGCCGATTATTGCCGATAGTCTCTTTCTTAAGCCCGATGTGTATTACTTACCGCCGGGTACTATATGTTGTTTGGAGTATTAGTTTCGTATTTCTGGAAAATATGTCATTCGGACCAAATGTCTAGCTTCATAACAAATGTGCTGTATATCATACATATTTTATTATGAAAGGTAATAGTTTAGCGGATTTTTTCGGCGATCGTTTACTCAAATTGCTTGGGTATAATAAGCGTTTTGAAAAAGGAACAACGAAGAAAGACCCTTGATGAAAGTTTACTTTCTGATTGGAAAGTGAATTTTCCTCAATGGTAAATTATTTCGGGAATCGATCTTACTATTATTAGCTTTGGCAGCTTTATTCCCTCGATTGAACGCGAACAGAAAGAGGTCTCGAAAATGCTCACTTTCGTCTACTTGGGATTCCATTTTGAAGGTTTGTAAACAAATAAAATAATATATGTAACGTAAAAGCAAACGCAATATCTTGTAGAGCAGAAAATTTTCTTTCGAAAGACGTATAACCTTTACCATTTTGTTTTACTTTTGGTGCTCATTTTTAAATTTGAAAAAAATGGACACAACTTATGTTAAAACCTAATAGATATTCCGTTTTGTGATGGTTACATATACTTAAGGCGGAGTGTAGTCTTCACATATAATACATTTTGATAAGACTTTTCAAAAAGCGTTATCTTCAAGTGGTTCATAAAGCTGCACACCCCACTCATCACTATCACAATGAGGTAGACTATTCTACTCCGTAGGACCAACATTGGTAAAAGTTTTATCATAATACACGTACATTGCCCTATTTTATCATTAGGAACAATCAATGTAGTAGATGAATAATAAATCGATCTCCAAGTTCCTCTCCTCTCTAAAGGAACATCTCTCAGACACAAATTCGAAAAATACAATGTAGATATGACATTAAAGGGTTTGAATGTAATGGGCTTAAGTTTAGAATCAATCCGTCCGCAACACTCGAGCCAATGTAATATTTTATAAAGGGAACTAATATGCAAATATTTATTTAAAATGTTTGAACACTGTAGATATCTTAAGTGTATCTTCATCATTGTGTATGCAATATTGAGCTCAAAGTGGTCCTCTGCTATGTCTCAATCTTGGCGCACCACCTGTCTCCATCCCTCTGTTGGCTGGTACTGTGCCACGTTGAATACAACACTTAAATAGGATCCTGTTATCTCCTTTTTATGAGCCATGCATCTCATAGGACACTTTCCTCTTGTTCACCTTCACTCAACTGTGCCATCGATCACCAACTTCTCTAGACAATATTTAATGTTTTTTTTAAGCAACATGCCCAAAGTACGTAAGGATTTTTTACTACATCTTTGAAGAGTCAGCAAGTCACCCTTACTGTAATTAAGTACATTCTTTTATCGACCCCAGCCTGGAAACTTTAAATCTTACGCAGGGAAAAAAAACATACCGTTTTTGTCGCCTTAGGCGCCAACCATGAAGAATCGGAAATCGCAACCTTTTTAAACGTTGCACAGTTCATTAAGATTAGAAAAAAACTCCCGGCTTCTGGCGGGATGTGTCTTCAGTAGCCAAAACATTTCCAACAGTTAGACAATGTCAGGGAAGTCGAATTTGTCCAGAAAGTTCAAACCATCATCAACGAGAACCCCAGCAAGTTGACGATGGCAATTAATAATCAGTTCCACGTATATGAATTAATAATCAGATGTTTGGTGCACGAAGATATCGAGCACAAAATCAATGTTATGTAAAGATAGTTCATGATTGATAGAACCCTGAAAAACCATGTGATCTGGTCGAAGAGCTTGCGGAACAAACTCAAGCGTCCTGAGGAGCCCAACATCTTCTGGTTTGTCTCACATTACTCCTAACATTTGACCTCCTACCTCGCCTGATTTAGAACCTCTGAACTACTATGTCTGGGGTGCCGATGAGAAGGAGCTCAACAAGCATGCTCAGAGTAGCATTAAACAGAGTTTCTGAATTAAAAGATTTGGGCGTAACCTTTGATGTCGGACTCACGTTCGTTAACCATGTCTCGCGTTTGGTGTCGGACTGTTACAAACTACTCGGTTTTATAATGAGAATATCAAGAGAATTTAACAGTACCGATATCCTTCGAAACTTATATAATTATCTAATAAGAACCAAATTAGAATATTCATCTATAGTTTGGGCTCCTCATCAGCTCAAATATAAAAACAATGTTGAAAAATACAAAAAAAAATCCTCAAATATCTATGGTACAGAACAAAGGGCGATAACACAAAATATGCTCATCATGTCGAACTTTTCACGGTATGTAACTATAGAAGCCTCGACACCAGAAGGCAAGAATCCGTTGCGATATCCTTATTAAATGTTTTTCAAGGTTGTTATAACTGTCCCGCGATTTTAGAAACACTAAGTTTATATGTGCCTAATAAATATAGCCGTGCAAGGAATTACCTTCTGTTCTACATACCAACTTACAGAACGAATATCATGGATAAACACTCAGTCACGCGTGGTATAGAGATATTGAACTAGCTGAATGACACTGTGAATATATTCTCGGCACCACCTAGCAGTATGAGAAGAATTCTGGCTGATATTCTTCCTAACGAATAAACTAACTTTAGAAGCAGACCGTATTTGTGTAACAGGGGAAATCCGTGCAAAGTGGATTTAAAAAACAAAAGATTATCAAGGACTCGTGGATGGCTGTCATCATGGCCAACATAAATAAGGATCACCGGATCATCGCATGTAGACGTTTCAAAATACCAAAGACTCGTTGAAGGCTGCCATCACGGAAGTTATGGCCAGCATAAAGAAGGATCACCTGATCAAGACATGTAGACGTTTCAAAAGCCACCTCGAGGCCTTTTCCAAATCTGAAGGCGGTTTTATTAAATAACCTTTTTTAAGCATATACGAGGCGTATCCAGAAAGTAAGTGTACTGAGGCTCTCACGACCGGATGGATTTTATTTTCGACATGTTGGCTACACTTCCGTGTAGCCTGACCCTTCCCCTCCGCAACGAGACCGGTCGAGGTCAGTACGTTGAGAAATGTCGACGTGACAACACGTTTCGTGAAAAATGTCAATCCAATCTCCCGCCAAGTGCAAAATACGCGGCGTCATCCGTTATTTTGTTTGGAAGGGAAAACCTCCGGTTGAGGTTTATAATGAGGTGAAAACTGCATATGGTGATAAAGCTATGAATCGTACGAGTGTGTACAAGTGGTGTCGCGAGTTTAAAAACGGTCGTACGTCTGTGCATGATGATCAGAGAAGCGGAAGACCTTCAATTGTGACTGACGAAATTGTGGAAAAAATCGAAAATGCGCTCCGTGACGATCGCAGATTGACTGTGGATGAACTTTCTGCGATGTTTCCGCAAATCTCCAGATCTCTACTACACGAAATCATCACAGAAACCCTCGGATATCGGAAACTGTCCGCGAGGTGGGTCCCAAAACAGCTGACAGACCAACACAAGTTGAATCGAGTGGAGGCCGGGCAAGAGTTTTTGAGGCGCTGCAAACTCCATGGAGATGAATTTCTCCGCTCCATCGTTACTGAAGATGAAACTTGGGTTGCACACTACACGCCTTAAACCAAAAGGCAGTCTCACACCTCTTCACCCTCCGCCAAAAAGTTCAAAACCACAATTTCAGCCAAGAAAATCATGGCATTCGTGTTTTGGGACTGTCAAGGCATAATTTTAATTGAATATATACCTCAAGGGGAAACCATCAACTCTGCAAGATACTGTGATACCCTAAAAAATTGCGGAGGGCGATTCAGAACAAGAGGAGAGGCATGCTGACAAAGGGAGTCTGCCTGCTGCACGACAATGCCAGACCACACACGGCCAACGCCACGAAGGAACTGCTCGCCTCGTTTATATGGGGTGTCCTGAACCATCCCGTGCATTCCCCTGACCTAGCACCTTCAGATTACTATCTCTTAACCTCCCTGAAGCTGCACATGGGTGGAAAAAGGTTTTCAACCGACGAGGAGGTGGATAAGTGGAAGGAGAGGTTGGCAGGAAACTACTTCGAAGAAGGCATCAAAAAGTTGATACCCTGCTTCACCACCTGCATTGAGAGGAATGGCAACTATGTCGAAAAATAGCTTACATATGTACTACGGTAACCACGTAATTTATTTGTTTAAATAAAAAAAATTGTAACCTACAAAAAATCAGTACACTTACTTTCTGGATATGCCTCGTATAAGAACATGTATACTAATTCTATTAATATGTATTAGTTCTTCTACTGAATATTTTTATTTTCCATAGTATAAAAATTTGTTTTCAAATAGCTGTATATTTGTTTTTTATTTATTTATTTAGATTGATTCTATTAACCGACGGGTCTGTCCATCATATGATTATAATAACCGGAGTTCACTGAGCGTATATCTCAATTCTTAACAAGGTTGCAAATTTACGAGCGGAGTTTAAAGTCCATAATATTCTTTATATTACAATAATACCATACTTTATGTACAATATCATAAAGCCACGTTATGGTCGATAGTAAGTCAGATAACGGTCACCAGAAACCGTTACTCGGCCGGTTAGTAAATTATGTCACGATTCTAATAAAAGAGTGTCAGAAATAACGACAGACTGTTTTCTTTTTATTTATGGGGCAATTTAACCCGTTGATGCGTTCGGGAGGTGAAAAAAAAATAATTAAAAGATTCCATCAATCGTCGATTTTTTTCTTCCAAAAAAGGGTATTTTATAAGTAAGCGTACTGCAAATTTTTTTTTTTTTATCCACTTTGCACGAATTTCTCCTGTTACACAAAGAGGGTTTGCTTCTAGCATTAGCTTATTCGTTAGGAATAATATCAGCCAGGATTCTTCTCATACTGCTAGACGGTACCGAGAATATATCCACAGTGTCATTCAGTTGGTTCAATATCTCTATACCACGCGTGACTGAGTGTTTAGCCATGATATTCGTCCTGTAAGTTGGTATGTAGAACACAGGGTGATTCCTTGCACGGATATATTTATTGGGTACATATAAACTTAGTGCTTCTAGAATCGCGGGACAGTTAAAGGAACCTTGGAAAACCTTTATTAGGAATATCGCAATGGATTCTTGCCTTCTTGTTTCATGGCTTCTATAGTTACACACCGTGAGAAGTTCGGCATGGTGAGCATATTTTGGGTAATCGCCCTTTTTTCTGTACCATAGACATATGGTTATCATACTGCGTCAGTATTTGATTGTAATCATTTTTGATATCTGTCCAAGCATCAAATGTAGCATTGCTGGTACCAATGGCTGACTGTAAGCTGGTTTGGTGAACATTTTGAATGTAGATTTTATTAAGTACAGGACTTCTATTAAAAAAATAACAATAAAAATCATAACACTGACCCACGGGGGTAGAATGTATAGTAGGAGACGACGAAAAAAAATGGTTGGATGACACATTGAAAGCAGGAAATCAGAAAAATCGTATGGGAATGTGTATTGATGTGGAGGAGGCGAAATATGTGTAGTGAGATAGGAAAGTCTGGTGATCTGTCCTCTCTGCCTACTCCAACAAGGAAACGTCGTGTTTGTACGTACATGTATGTATTACTTTCGTTTTATAATTGTTACTGTGTTACGTAAAAAACAATTTAGAGGCCATTATTGTGTCAATTAATAATCACTAGTTGCAGCCCGTGAAATATTCACTGAAGTAAAACAAATTATAAAACAAAAGTAAAACAAATTAATATACGAGTAGATAGATAAATCATAATATTATGCTTTGGTATGTATTAAAAAAAAGAGCATAAGATAAATAAATACAAGTAATTATAAGGTTTAATATAGTAGGAAATAAATTAAATATTTAATTAATTACAATTGAAAATAAATAACCATCGTCCCCTTTTACACGGGTTCAAAAATTGTTAGCTAGATATTGAAAATTCGTTCAGTATAATTTCAATCTGTTCATTTATCACGGACCCACCGAGATTCAAATTTCGAAGTATTCCTCTCTCGCTCTCTTGTATTCAAAATTCGATTCTCGTATTCTTTCTTTGGCGACAACCGTTGTACGGGCTTTGGCCTATTTATATTATGATAAACTTTGTTGAGACTTTCCAAAAATGGTTGTGTTCTAGTGCTTCCTAAAGTTGTACACGCCACTCTAACAGTTGGATGAAGACAATGATCGATCCAATATTGTGGAATAATGCATGACTGTTGTAAGTAACAAAACAAACAAGTTTAAATGAGGAATAATATACTGTTTTCGTCTAAAAAAATACAGAAATAGATTAGTGTCATTTCTGAGTGAAAGGTCACAGTGTTAGTTCCAGGAAAAAGGCTTAAGGAATTAAAAAAAGTGAAAAAAGAACGAAATATTTTTAAATGTCACCAAAGACTAGAAAAGAAAGAGAAAAAATGGAGTTAAAAAAAATGATATTTCGTCATTAAAGAAAAATGCTATATTTTTTAAGTAGCTGTTTGAAGCAAGCAAACGAGTCTAAACAAACACCCCATTTCAGCATATTTGACCTGAGATTGTTTCCAAGGAGAATTGTCTACCATATATTAGTAACTGAAATAATACTATACAGTCTGTTTCGTTAATCTTCAAGAAAATTTATATTCACTTGACACCCGATATTTTACATATGAGTTAAGGTATATAAGTTTAGTTATTGTAAACCTAAAGAAGAATTTGAATCTATAAAATGAAATACTGTGCAACCTATGAAAAACCAGTTATGAATACAAATAAATTATTTTGAATGCAAAGTAAAAAGTTGCTCCTTTCTATATGAAATCATGTTTCAATACATATTTTTATACTATCCGGTTCGAGTAAACTGCAAAAATATAAAATTTTAAATTAGACATTCCAACACTTGTCAATTAGAAACGTGGGGAAACTCTATTTATAGTACATATATGCTGTGATAAATATATTATATACGAGGGGCATCTAGAAAGTAAGGTTACAACATTTATGTAGGATCGAAAAATGCTTGTATTTAATTGAAATTTACAGGATACTTTACAAATATATTAAACTATTTTTCAACTTAAACGCCGTCGAGATCGAGATATTAATGTAGTCGAGGCACCAGCTTTTGTATGCCAGTGTCATAGACCTCCGCCGCCAGCTCTTTCAGCAACTTCTTCACAGCTTCCTCGACCTCCTGATCGTTGGAAAATTGTTGGGGTGTAGTGACACCTACGTCTCATCCCCCGTCACGATAGAGTCCAAAAAAACTTCTCCCTCCTGTGCAAAACGATCCAAAAATTCACGCGCGGTGGTCACGCGATTTTGACGGTGCTCCGGTGTGAACATTCTAGGCACCCATCTCGCACACAACTTGTAACCAAGTTTTTCCGACACAATATCACCAAGGAGGCTTTGAGAAATGTCGGAAAATTATTTGTGAAGATCGTCAAGCGTTACACAGCGGTCATTTCGCACTTGTTTTTCAATTTTTTGCACAAGTTCGTCAGAAATCACTGCTTTGCCTCGTCGTGAGTATCAGTACGGCCTTTTCTGAACAACCTAACCCACTTCGTGACATGTTGTCGACTCATCACATCACGAGCTTCCGATGGATATTCGCGGCGGTATTGTTCTGCAAAGTCAAAAAACGGATCACCGCGCGGATCCCGCATGGACGGGAGGTGGTGGGAGCGCGCGACGACCTCTCCATCGGAAGAATTTACTGTGACTGAACAAAATGGCCGACAAACACGCGGGACCAAACAAACTGACCGTTAGGATCCCCCCTATACGCCAGGTGCGCCAACATCGAAACAAAAAATTTCCCCTGGCCTCAGGAGCCCTTGTAACCTTATTTTGTAGATGACCCTCGTACAATGAAAATATATAAAGATCAAAATAAGACACCTTAAAAGCAATTAACAAAAGCTCCAGTGAGTGGGATGCTGTGTACATGGGTACAGAAGTAGGCAACCAGTGAACGTAGATCGTGTTGAACAATATTCTGGGGGAGACTTACTCGTCTGAGAATAATTAGATCAGAAAATATTACAGAAAGTTTATAGATATTTAGAGAGACATTATAACTGACCATTTTTTTTTGGTTGGAAAGAGAAATTTATTGAAGTTGGATTTTCAAAATTGTCTGATCAATTCATAAATTTGTATATACCCTTCAACATACCCGAATAGGTTATGAATATGGAATATATTGGAGGGCATGGTTAGGAGACGTCATTATATTTATTAACAGATGGACAACAAGGAGTGTTGTTATCAGACGATCTTTATAGCAGACTGACACGCCGTTTTTGAAATTTGTTTCAAGTGCCATCGGAAATCGATTCCGAGCCCCCGGGTAAAAATTCAATAAGTTCTTTTGAAGGGTCGTACCCGGTGGATTGGCTTATGATGTTTCAAATATTTCGAAAACGTTGCATTTTTATCTTTAGGGCTTGTTTGCAATGAACTTCGCTATTAGTGTATGCACTCCATATACCGCTTGTTATCTAGAGGAGCCTCACCCGTAACGTGAGCGCATGTGCCCTTCCCACTTAGCAACAGTAACGTGAGCGTATGGGTCCGTCACTGCACAGGAGAACAAGTTCATTTTCATTTTGCTGTCGCTTCGATTTAGTTATGAGGTACCATGCTGATTTGAGGTTGAGTCCATCGTCTGTGTTAATATTGTTTGGATATTTAAAGATTTCCATTGTTTTTGTTTTTGTTTCTAATAATCGGGCGTGATAACTTTTTGCATTTTTGGTTCAAACAAGAAATGGTGTTCTGTCTCGATAGTGTGTTCGGGCCAAGCTGATTTTCCGGGATAACATATCAGACCAGAATAATGTTACATTAGTAGTTTTCAAAGTGTTTACAGTACCCGGCGGTAAATAAAGACTGTCGGCCATAATCGGCTAACTTCGGCTTTGTAGAGCGTCGTTTCTGTCCCACGATGCGCTAACAGTCCAGTTGACAACGACTGACAAATCGCGACGGAACACGTGTATTTTTGACAGAGACGACGCTCTACAAAGCCGAAGTTAGCCGATTATGGCCGACAGTCTCTTACATAAGCCCGATGTGTATTACATACCGCCGGGTTCTGTACCTTTTATTTCATTTATTAAATTAATCCACGCTTCACATGTTTTTATCTCACATCCTGAGGCTCCTTTCAGACGGAAGCGGAATGATCTCAGTTTGTGATATTAAATATTGAAACGGTGCTTATATAAGACCGACATTTTCTACAATCAGCAAGATTGGTCTTAAATGAAAAGCGGCCAAAAATTTAAAAACATTTTATACAAACGAAAATCAATCTCGCAAAAATGGCCTCAAAAGGGTGACATTTAATTATAAAATAGCGTTAAATAGAGTATTCATATTTTTTATCCAATAAATACATTTAAATTGATTTTAGATTATACCACTTTGTTATTTCGGTGAAACGAAATAACGCCGTATAACGATTATCAACGCCACAAAAGAGAAATCATCGTGCCCCCGGCAATCCCTCCTAACTACTGCTTTCGCAATTTAACTACAATTCGATCGGCTACTTCTACAGGGTGGCTCTTCAAAGAGTCAATCAAACGTTGCCAAATCCTCTTGATTAAAATAATGTTAAGTTACATTGTATATTTTTTAGTCAAACACTGTTTATTTCACTGTATATAACGACATTAGAATATGCATCTTCAGTTTGGGTTCCTCATCAGCTCAAATATAAAAACAATATAGAATAAACACAAAAAAAATCCTCAGGTATCTATGGAACAGAACAAAGGGCGATTATCAAAAATATGCTCACCACGTCGAACTTCTCATGGTGTAACTATAGAACTATAGAAGTCTCGAAACAAGAAGGCAAGAATCCATTGCGATATTCCTGATAAAGGTTTTTCAAGGTTGCTTTAACTGTCCTGCGATTCTAGAAGCACTAAGTTTATATGTACCTAATAAATATAGCCGTGCAAGGAATCATACTCTGTTCTACATACCAACTTACAGGACGAATATCATGGCTAAACACTCAGTCACGCGTGGTATAGAGATATTGAACCAACTGAATGACACTGTGGATATATTCTCGGCACCGCCTAGCAGTATGAGAAGAATCCTGGCTGATATTTTTCCTAACGAATAAGCTAACGTTAGAAGCAGACCCTCTTTGTGTAACAGGAGAAATCCGTGCAAAGTGGATAAAACATAATAGTAATAATAACCTAACCCTACCGGTTTCTATAATCCAACAATAAAAATGTGCAGAGAAAACAACGCGGGGGCTGACTTGAATGTGGACATATTGAGTTCAACACAGTGAGAGTTAAAGAGGGTGGTGGCTGGATTGACCGAGGAATGAGTGTTTTATGTTTTTTTCCATATTTTCTATGTAATTTGTTTCACATTCACTGACCTGCGTACATGATGGGAATGTGCAAGAGATAAACAGGTTGAATGTATGAAAATACACTGCGCTAATTTCTACAACATATGGTATATTCGGCTCTTCTGAATCTTTATTCACGTCCACGTTTCACTGCCATACATCAAATATTGTACTTAAACACTGTTGTAAATTATCATTTTAGCAGATCGAGTTCTTTCTGGTTCGAATGTATCAGTTTTAGTACCCCATTGACTTTGTTTCCTAGAGCTACACGATTTTCGATATCCCTCGTGACTATTGTATCATTTGTGAAAATACTACCCGAATTGTGATGATATAAAATGACGTCCGATTTACGAGTATTTTATCAAGTTTGATTTCCAAAAATGTTTTTTTTGTCTTTCTGGTGGACGTGCTAGAGAGGGGATAGCGGCCAGTAAGAGGATTGGCTGGTACTCAAAGGGCTGGCGAAACATCCCCGGGCAGCAGACGGCTCTCAAAGAGGAGATACTTGAGACAGCGTAACAGATAGTCCCTGAAAGCCTCGGGCTGACTGCAGGGGCGGTTTTAGGAAACGGTCGCTTCTCATAAACGAATCAATCAATAGCTGTTCCTTTTCCTCATGGATACAGTATCTAAAGAGAAAACGATTGCCCCCTTTTAACAGTTTTTCTTAAAAAATGTGTTTTCATCCTTTCCTTCCCTGTGTTGGGTATCTTCTACACGTTGCTTCTAATAACCATCAATATCTCTATAAATATAATAAATACAAGGTTAAGATTTTAGGTATTCCTCCATAATATATTTACGCATTGATTTAAAAAATAATATTAATAATAATCAGAATGTATCGACTACATCGAGGTGTTTTGTAAACATCGAAAACAAATTCGCATTTAAACGCTGCGAGTGCCTCATCTTGACGATAGGTGAATAGTATGCGGGAAGCGCGACACTATATTCGCATCTCACTCTTGCATACTAGACTGAATTGCGAGAACCTGAATTGTCTCAACGTCGCAAGCAAAGGCGTAAACGCTGGGGTATGCGACAGACGTTCCGCGCCACTAGTAGCCTCTAAGCTTGCAAATAGGTTAGACGTACGCCCGTTCCGTGAGCGTTTTTTAATGTTTTTAGATGGTTTTTTAATGTTTTCAGCAAAGAAATCTCAATTATTATAATTTTTACCTTCAATTATAATTAATTAAGGGGATTATCTATGAATGTTCTTATTTTTCCGATTTAAAATCGCTAATTTTTGATTGCGTACTCACTACCCAACACCGGATCACGCGTATTATATTTATCACCGTAAGGGAAGGGTTATAAACATAAGCAGTTGCGAATTAAATTATAATCTAATGGCCGCAGCCACCACCTTCTTATACTTACACTCAACTTTTTTTGTAATATTTTTAATCGGTCAATAATAGTGAGTTTCAATTCTGAGTTAGAGCGCTCCTGAGAATTAATACTTTTGTATGATTCATTGCTGTTTTAGAAGTTTTTTTATTGAACAATTTGTACTAGATTATTTTTTTCCTTAGAAATATTCTTCTACTTCTTGTCGTGCCCTATCATGTCCCCCAGACGTTGGCAATCACTCTGGCAAAGGCTTCTCTATCTTACACAACCCGGAACAGGTCCTCCACACGCCCCATCCCCGTCCAGTCTCTTATATTGCGCAGCCAAGATGTTTGCCTTCTACCAGGACCACGCTGCCCCTCGATCTTGCCCATCATTATCAACTGGAGGATTTCGTACTTCTCTCCACGTAAAATGTGACTCAGATAGGATATCTTGCGGACCTGAATATCTGTCAGCAGCTGTCTACGGCAATTAGCTCTCCTCAAGACCTCCGAATTGGTGATCATATCAGTCCATGGTATACGAAGCATTCTCCTGTGCAACCACATCTCGAACGCTTTCAACCGATTCATAGTATGAAACTTCAGCGTCCATGTTTCCGAGCCATACAGCAGAACAGACCAAACATAGCACTTCAACATTCTCTGCCTTAGTTTCAGATTCAATTTATCATTGCAGAATATTGATCTCATTTTGTTGAATGAACTACGGGCTGCTTCAATCCTGCACTCCACCTTCATATCTTGGTCGACAGATTTATTTATTTATTTATTTAACGACACAACAGTGTCTTTATATACAAATGAACATGTGACAGGTTATACAAGTACTTAAAATTATTGACAAATAATACAACTTTATCTTAAACTAACATGAAGATACAAAAAACAGTAGTAATTAAAATTACAGTCATCGTTTTAAAATTATTTAATAATCTTTGAGAATTTTGTGGGAATTTTATGGATAGATATTGAGATATAGAAAACACATGGCCTCATTAGTAGAACGAGATGCAAGTTGCTTTGCAGAATTAAAACCTTCATACTTGTTGATGCAGGGTTACTCAACTCCAGAGGCAAAGTATTGTCCTTAATGTTTTGTTTATATTACGATATTTATATTAATAAAGGAGAGCACAAAGTTAGTAGATATTTTTAAATATTGTGATATTCTGGCAAATACTATATATACTTATATTAAAAATATCTAAATTGTTGCAAAACTCGTTTCCAAGTCTTTGCATATGAATTATAGAGGAGTTGATTTTATAATTAGTATAGCAATTTTCGGTATAAAAGGGATTGAGCTGTCTTGTGGATCTAGTGGGAATACGAAATGAAATACTTGCGAGTAAGTGAGGTGCATCAATCACTGAGTGAATGATTTTGTATAGCAGTACTATATCGCCTGTTTTTCTTCTGTCGCAGATGTTGTAATCATCAGAAATATTCTTAAATAAATTTTAATAAAGTTTATATGAATAAACATTAATGACCACTGATACCATTTCACATTGATAGTTCGGTCTGTA
The DNA here is from genome assembly GCA_949825065.1 of Odontocerum albicorne. Classification (NCBI taxonomy): domain Eukaryota; kingdom Metazoa; phylum Arthropoda; class Insecta; order Trichoptera; family Odontoceridae; genus Odontocerum; species Odontocerum albicorne. The sequence goes on from OX463864.1 coordinate 21,822,007, forward strand.
TCAAGTATTTTATTGATATTATACATTAGTGGTATACTAAATACAAAAAAAATATATTCCCTTTCCCATTTTCGGTAGTAATATCATTGTTTTGTATCATATTGTAACGTCGTTGTAAACAGTATAACCTGGTGTGCTTATTATCATGTGGCAAGTTATTCAAACCAACCAGAAATATGTTAAAGATGCTTTACCATCTGTCTTCTCCCTGGATCCATCCCAGCTCACTGTCTGCGAAGACTGTTGGGGTCAGCTCTCCTCGTCCTCAAGTTGTATGCTCTTCTGTCCCGGACTACGTCCCCCAGGCCGTGCGTCTGCATCAGGTTATCTTTTTGCACCACCCATGAAAACTTTTGTCTTCCTCTGGTTGTTATTCGAGGAAGATCCATAGAGATTGCCTGGTTCACAATGTGATCGGGTGCTCTGCGTCCAACGTGCCCATACCATCTCAATCGCCTCTCCTCCATCTTACTGTTGATGTCTGTAACACCTAGGCATCCACGAATGCGTGAGCTTTTTATTTTGTCTCTTAGGGACACACTAGCTGACCATCTTAGCATGCGCTTTACCATCTGTCTGGTTGTATTATTAAACAGAAACCCTTTTTAAAAAATGAGTATCAACAGGATATGCGTTGAGATGGTTTGGCAACGTCGAAAAATAAATAATTAAAGGTTTACATCCTGCCGATTTAGTTATGGTCTTTAATTTAAAAAAATCAATTCTCAATAACAATTTTGTTTTTTTTTTTTATCAAATAGTGTAATTTTACACATTTTATGTAGATTTTCACAATTATTTTTAATAAACGTGTATTTTCCTATTTTGTTACATACTTTTAATTTATTTAATCCGAGTTTTAAGTCTTCAACCCTATCGACGTATGTTCTGTATATTCATACAATAGCTTTTTGCTCTGTACCCGATAATTGTGTTCCAGGTATACATACTTAATTACGTTTATGAATTGTATGAGAGTTTTTATGATATATGTACTTTTTCTGGAACCCATGCAGAACTTCATTTAAAATTTATTTTGGTCCAGAAAACACGATATTTCATAATAAAAATTATTCCAACTATTTTTTTTTGTTCTCGACAATTGTGCCATAGGTCTGTAATTATCAGCATCCGACTGATCGCCACTTTTATCATACAAATTGGTTTGATTATCGCTGTTTTTAATTAATTTGAATATACTTCTGTTTCAATGGACAGGTTGCTTTATACAGCTAAGCCCGTTTGATATAATTCAAATGTAAATTCAAAATTACGCTTTTAAGTGCTTATTTTTCACGTACTATCCATTTATTAATATCATCATCATCATTGTCAACCAGGGTCGATGCACTGCTGGATGAAGGTCTCCCCAAGTTGACTCCAAATAGTTCGTTTTTTTTGCTCGTTGATGCCATGCGATGCTGCCATGCTTCCTGATTTTATCTATCCAGTGTACCTTCGATCTTCTTCTGGACCTCTTTATGCCTCTTGGGTACCATTGGATTATTTCAGATGTCCATCGAGAGTCTGACATTCTGGCTACGTGTCCTGCCCATTGCCACTTCATTCTTTTGCACACATTTATAACGTCTTCTACCTTTATTATATTGCGAATCCAAGTATTTCGTTCATGATCTCTTTTAATATATCCCAATATGCATCTCTTCAGGCCCCTTTGTGCGGTCTGGAGCTTTTGTGTGTTCTTTACTGTGAGCGTCCATGTCTCGCAGCCATACGTAAATACTAGGAGAAAACATTGGTTGTAAACCAATTTATTAATATATATTAGTTTATAATTCCCTCTATTTTACTTAATTTCTTACCCTTTGCATTTCATAAGGTCTACAGATTAATTCGGTCCCTTTTTAACAAAAATTAGTTTATCAGTTATACAACTACAAAAAAATCCTTATTGGTGTTAATAAACTTAAGCCACTTATTTATTAATTTTTGAATTCCATCATGATAAAAAGTTGGAGATTTTAAGACAATAAAGCTATCAAGGCTATTTCGAACCTTTTCTAATGGCTTGAATCTTTCAGGTGATGCTGCAGCACCCGAAATAGGTGGCAATGAAAAAGAGCAATATCTTGAATATCTGTAATTGGCATGAGAGAGAACTTCCTTACCCAGAGTACATATAACTTAATTTGTCCCTTTCACGATATACAAGCTGGAACCGCATATTCACATACATGACACATACAAGCTGTTACCTGTGAAAAATTGCGGGATATACATTGACTTCTCTGGATATAAATTGGATTCTCAATAACGAGGACAACAGCAACGACGACATAACATCGATCAATAAATCCCGGGACTAACTACTAAAACAGCATTTTTTTGCCAAAATTCTTCTTTATTCATCAACATATTCTCCTTAAAGTTTTATCCATTGTCACATACCGACGCAAAAACTCATGTTTATTTCGTGTAAACAGTGCCAAACAGCTCTCTGAATCATCGATGCGTTGTTGTTTATGTTCCATTGTGAGCAAACGCGGCACGCACTTCGAAAAAAGCTTTTTCATGACCAAATGTTCACGCAAAGTAGTGTAAACACTACCAAATGATATATTCAGGATGTCAGCTATCTGACACAACTTTACTTTGCGATTTTCCATCACGATTTTGAGGGTTTTTTTATGTTTTCTGGTGTAATAGCCTCAATTGGACGACCAGAGCGTTCAGCATCATTTGTATCTGTACGACCACGTTTGAAATCAGCATACCACCGACAATGGTTGTTTTCGACGGTGCAGAGCCCGGATAACACTTTTCAAGCCATCGCTGAGTTTGAACGGTATTTTTTCCCATTAAAAATCAATGTTTTATCAACGCAGGAAATTCGGTTTTTTCCATTGTTTTGAAAATAGTAAAAGTAGCGTCACTAAAACCACTGTAACTCAATGACATAATGTCGGAATGTCATGAAAGTTTGACACGTAACTTCTAAAGGCTGTTACTAACTAAGAATGGATTTATTATAAGAGGTGCCATCTGTTGGTTAATCTCGGGACTTATTGATCGATGTGTTACATATATTTTCTTCTTATAAAATATCATACACTGGATCGATCCATACATTCCTTGATTTTCCTTTATTGCGCTTTTCACTCACATTTAAACTCTATATTTGTTTTGTTAGTCTATTTTTGCATGGAGTGGAATCATGGACCCTCAAAGTTGGTAGTATGAACCGACTGGAAGCATTCGATATGTGGATACACCGGAGAATGCTACGGATACCCTGGACGGATATGGTCAGCAACACGAGGGTTCTTCAAAGAGGCAAAGTTGGTAGAGAGTTGCTGACTAATATTAAAATCCGAAAGGTGTCCTAGTTGGGTCATGTACTTAGAGGAGCAAAGTACAAATTACTGTATCTGATCATCCAGAGGATCGAAGAGGTGTTGGCAAAAGGCAAATCTCCTGGCTCCGCAATACGCGTGATTGGACTGACATAAGGTGCGTCTGGGATCTTTTTTGGGCTACCGGGGACAAAGATTCCTACTCTCAGGTGATATTCAACGTTGGGGGGACCTGACATGACACTGGGAAGAAGAAGTCTATCTTTATTCATTCGTTCCACATACTTAAACCATCTCAGAGTGCTCATCTTCATCTGAATCAACACATCAACGTTAAGTTTACACTAATCCTTAGCCGCTTTCTTCCATATTCTGGCATACATTGTCATTCTATGTATTCATCTGTGTGTACTAATTTATACAACATTTATTTCGCTGTTTTCAGTCTTTTCCACGTTCACATTCCAACACATCAAATTTGGTAATTAATTTTACTATAAAAGATATATAGATTTTTTTTTTTATCCACTTTGCACGGATTTCTCCTGTTACACAAAGAGGGTCTGCTTCTAGCGTTAGCTTATGCGTTAGGAATAATATCAGCCAGGATTCTTCTCATACTGCTAGGCGGTACCGAGAATATTTATTTATTTAATTAACGACACAACAGTGTCTGTATATACATATATCTTTACATATATCAACAGTGTCATTCAGTTGGTTCAATATCTCTATACCACGCGTGACTGAGTGTTTAGCCATGATATTCGTCCTGTAAGTTGGTATGTCCAATAGAACAGAGGGTGATTCCTTGCACGGCTACATTTATTGGGTACATATAAACTTAGTGATGCTAGAATCGTGGGACAGTTAAAGGAACCTTGGGAAACCTTTATTAGTAATATCGCAATGGATTCTTGCTTTCTTGTTTCGAGACTTCTATAGTTACACACCGTGAGAAGTTCAGCATGGTGAGCATATTTTGGGTAATCGCCCTTTGTTCTGTACCATAGATATCTGAGGATTATTTTTTTGTAATTGTTCTATATTGTTTTTATATTTGAGCTGATGAGGAGCCCCACTAAAAAAGTATTCAATTGTAGATCGAACTAAATGTTAACTCGATCAATTCTTACTGTCAGTGCGGGTGGAAGGTGGGAGAATAAATAAAAAAGTTCCGGACCAGCCCAGCGCAGGGATTCCAAATAATAATTGTTGTCGGTATTCTCCCGCCCAATTAGCCTGTATAATTATTTCTTAGGAGTAAATTAATCAACTGAAGTTGTTATCCTGCCCAAGGCTGTGGGGGTTGGAAGAGGGTTGATGGGAGGTGGAGAGATCCAGAAAGGCGGGAGGTGGAAAGGTGGTAAAAACAACATTCCTCCGGGAAAATAGGGAAGATCGTACAACCGGATGAAAAACAATTAGGTGATACGTTGATAATATTCAATACATTTTAATTTTATGAAAATTTATGCTGTAGACCAGGTGTTCGCAACATGTGTTCCGCGGAATCCTAGGGTTTCGTTCATAAAATTGGTAGTCCGTTATGAAAAGGAAGAAAATCCTGAAAATAGAATTCTGTTTTCCACAATTTAACCAAATGTTTTTCCGTCACCTTCCTATTTTTTTTCAATTTATACATTTTTATTTACTTTATTTTTAATTTGTTATAAGACTGTGTTAAGTAAGTCGAAGGAGATGGTTTGAGCACATAAGACTGTGTTGAGTAAGTAGAAGGAAATGGTTGGAGTACATAAGACTGTATTGAGTAAGTCGAAGGAGATGGTTTGAGCACATAAGACTGTGTTGAGTAAGCACTAGAAGGAGATGGTTTGAGCACATAAGACTGTATTGAGTAAGTCGAAGGAGATGGTTTGAGCACATAAGACTGTGTTGAGTAAGTCGAAGGAGATGGTTTGAGCACATAAGACTGTGTTGAGTAAGTCGAAGGAGATGGTTTGGGCACATGAAACGAATTAATGAAGAAAGGTAATTAAACAAATATAATGTGAGTAGAAAGCAAGGAAGAGAGGAATTAAAGAAAGAATGGTTGGATCAAGTCGATGATATTTTTACAAAAGGAAATTTTGAAAAGCCAGAGAAATCATATGAGCTGTAAAAGAAGGTGTAATGATGATGAAGCGAAATATGTGTGTAGAGATAGAAAAGTCTGGCGCTCTATCTTTTCAGCTTCTCCAATACTGGATGTTGGAGGGCGTGATGGTATATCATATATGTATTTTTATACTTTTCCAGTTGAAAAAAAAACGTATCTATAATCAGCGGCGGCTGGCCCCGAGGTGCGCTGGTGTTGGTGGACGCACCTGGAGATGCTGAGCGGATATGAAATATCGCTGTCTCACGGTTTACTGTATGTCTTTGTCTGCCCTATATGAATCTGCGTTTCCGTCCGGTGCGTATTGGAGATCGCTCCGGTAGTATTGGCCGGTCAATTAGAAAGGAATATTTTTTTAAATTATACTTGAATTTTTTTTGAATTTTCACTTAAATAAAAATCCTCGTACTATTTGTCAGTATTCTTAAACATATTTAATCTAAACAAATATTTAACATTTTTGGAAGTCATGTTTGGGAATATATAATTTAGTTATTGCGAATTATTTATCCGGTTCAGCGCACCAATGCACCTTCAGACCAGCCGCCGCTGTCTATAATAGTATATAGACATTTTTTTATTATGCCGTTAAGAGAGCAAACTCTCCTCAAGGGAGATTATCCCTATTTTAAAAGTATTAAAAATATAACAAAATTAATATGTATTAGTTTAGTGTTAGGATATAAAGGTAGTGAGTGTGGCCATTATATTGGACCCTTCCCCGTATCTTCACATATAAAAATTAATATAATTGTTTAAAAAAACCGCATTAAACTTACCAAGGAAAAATAAACTAGAAAGTATCCTTTGTAGAACTCTCAATTT